>BSBM01000748.1:600000-892500 GCA_027924585.1 Larix kaempferi | reverse complement strand
TAGTAATGCAATTAGGTTTTGCTTCAGTTATAGTTTTGCTTTCATGAATAGACCTAGACATTTAAAAGGTAGATACATTAAAACTAGTCCCCAAAACACTAAAATTCCTACTAACCTTTACGGGGGGCATGCCACCCCAACTACTAACTCAACAAAAAGGTATTAGAAAACACCTAAAGGGGATAGTCCTACTTGGAAATCTAAGGAAATCCTTTCTGGAAACTATTCAGGGGGAACCATAGAGACATCAAAAAAGTTAGTCCATAGAGAAACACTACTAGGAGAATCACAAGACCACATTGAGACTGAACTTAGGCAAGAAGAATCTTAAAAAGACAAACCATTGTTAACACCCAAAAAGTGCTCACTACCTCATCTACCCATTACATGACTCATTTGTCCATATTTCCTACCATATTTACCTTTAGAACCCTAAAATCCCATTAAAAAGCCTCCAAAAGGTCACAAAACCATCAAAAAAGCCTTAAAAAGAATAAAAAACCCCTTTTCCCCCCAAAATTATCCAAAATTCCTCCAAAATAGCAAAAACCCTTTAAAAAGGGAATAAAAAATATAAAAAAGGAGGAAAAAGAGGAAGAAGGAGGAAAAAACCCTATACAGCTGACCTAAACCATATGGTTCCCAAAACCATGGGCCAGCACTCCACCAAAAACCTATAAATAGGTGATGGAGATCCCTAATTTCATATCCACAATCAAATACACCCTTAATTTGCCAAAATCACTCTTGAAATCCTAGCTCACCCTTGAGCTACTTTCACCATTGAGTGCCCCTTTTGGCCCATTTCCACCATTGGAGAAAGAGAAGGAGCAAAGTTGGAGTTTTGAGCAACCCTCTTGGATCATTGCAAGAACTTCACCAACCTCTACACTTGAGGTAAAATTTTAATACAAAATAAAAACCATTTATATTCCATGTTTTGTTATGTTTCTTAATGCTCATGCTAGTTTAGAATTTATATTGTTTTAAATTTTAATTTACTGTTTATTGAACTGCTACTAAGGAGTCCATTCTCCTTAGTAGGTGCTCATTTGCACAAGCTAGGGTGAAAACCCTAGCTACAGTTTTGGCGACTCCCCTTGGTTTGAATTTCTGGTTATAATTTTAAAATATTTTCCTTTCGGCTGTCGTAAATCGCGTCTTTTACCCCCGCAGTTGCGTTCCGACCGCGTCTTTCAGGAATTTACCTGCGACCCGACCACGGCTCTCAGACTGTTTTCGGTGACCTGCCGGCAGATTCAAGTTTGTTACCTGCGATCCTACCGTGGCTAATTAGCTTGTTTGTTGCGATCCGACTACGGCTGTTAAAAATTTTCCGGCGTCCCGCCTGCGGCTTTCAGCTAGTTTTTTGCAACCCGCCTGCGTCTGTCGGCCCTTTTCCCGCGTCCCGACTGTAGCTTTCAGCCAGTTGTCTGCAGCCCACCTATGTTTGTCGGCCCTTTTCCCGCGTCTTGACTGTGACTTTCAGCCCTTTTGCTCCAACCCGGCTGTGTCTGTCGGCCTTTTTCCTGCGTCTCGCCTGCGGCTTTCAGCCATTTTCCTACAATCCGCCTGCAGCTTTTTACCTGTTTCCTGCGGTCTGACTGCCTCTTTCAGCCAAAAACCCACAACTCGTCTGCAACTGTTGCTCTGTTTCTCGCGGTCCGACCCCCGGTATTTTCCATAGACCCGCGGTCTGCTTTCTGCACTTTTTTCCCTGTTTTGAACCCAACACTTTGCTGCACTATTTTCTGCACCTGCACTGCCATCTGTCCTACCTGTAGCCATACTTCCTTACAACCTTTTCTGCAGTTTTAGTTCTGTTCCATTTACAGAATCATTTTTTAAAATTTCAGCATTTTACTTGAAAAAGAGAAATTTTTGCATTTAAACGTTTACATTCTGTTAGAAAGTTGCCCCCTTTGTGGCACTTTTATTTGGGTTCATCACCTCACACGCACACACTCTGTCACCTAATTCAAGTGAGCCTTAAAAAACTACTTAACACAACCAACATTCTAACCCCACTTGGGGAACACATAAGAATTTTTGTAGTTAGGTAGGATCGGGGGGATAGGCATCCAAATAACACCCCTCGGTTGCTTACACTTGAGACATAGCTGTTGTCCATTAGGGAACCAAAATCCCCTAGTATTTTTTGGCATGGTCACAACCAGTTTATCAGAAGGCCTCTCCCCTAGGAGGGTTGAAGTCGCCAGACTGGTTCCGGAGGCCTGAGTGGAATACCGCAATCCATTCAGTAACCGAAGGCTACCTTTCGCAGTTCTCGGGGTATCCTTGTATGGGGGTACTGTGGTAAAAGGACCAAACGATAGATTCACCTTTTCTGGACGTGTCATGAAAGGGGTATCTTAGTTGCCTTTCTTCTAGGATTGACTACCAGGTGTCCCTCCCGGTAGGGGGATATCTTTAGCCACTTGGCTCTACTATCCATATTGTCTGACTTGGATTTCATCACCTTGCAGAGGATATGTCTAGTTGAGTTAGAATACTATTTAGTTAGGTGTTTGCATGCTCCCTTACCTCCTTTTGGTCTAGTGAGTCCACTATTTTTATTTTTTAGGAAAACTGCTGCTTGTTGGTATTCTGACCATTTCTGTTGATACTCCACTTATTGTAGCACAACTGTTACAGTAGGTGTTTTGAGTTGGTTGTTGGCCTGAGTGCCATATTTTTTGAGCTCTCCTTCTGCACACTCGGTTGCATTAGGATTTTTGAGCTATTTTTCACTCAACAGAACCCCCATATTTTTGACACCATTTGTCACCATTGAGTCCCCGAGACATTCTCAGCGCCTCCGGGGCGAGCCCCCACAGCACGGTTCACTTGACACCACCCGTCATAGACATAGATCTTCATCACTTGATACCACTCATAATAGATCTCGTGCCTTGTCACTTGACTCCACTCGTCAATGGCATAGATCTCCGTCACCCGATCTAGACGCCCCCTATTTTACCTCTGATTCTGAGGTAGAGTCCAAGAACCCCATTTACACTGCACCAACCAGCCCTATGGCTAGCGTGAATTCCACCCCTTTCTTTGTAGGGACAATTGGTGGAGCATCCACCACCACACCAGCTACCAAACCTGCTTTGGGTATGCCCTCGATGGGGCCCACATCTACCATTCCGATCACTGCACCCATTCCAGTAGCTGGAATACCTATTCCCACTCCATCAGTGACTCACACTACTCTTGGCGGTGCAGGACCGTCTCATACTACGTTCGTCCCTACACTTGGGGGCAACCTACCAAACCCTGCCCCTACACTTGGGGGCATTGGCCCCAACATGGTCCAACCCACTACTATGTCACATCCTTATACTAGTTTGCCATTCATGGCTAGCCTCAACCTTCCTGACCTAGCTAGATTGACTAATGATCCTATCAGACACGACCCTGCGTGGCCTCACATGCCCACCAAGCTCCCCTCTGACATCCCTAAGTTTGAGGGAAAGGTAGGTGAGGACCCCCAGAACCATATTATGTCCTTCCATCTATGGTGTTCCTCCAACTCCATAGTGGACGACTCTGTCCGCCTCCGTCTGTTACAGCGCACCTTCACTAGCTCTGCAGCTAAGTGGTACATCGAGCAACCCCATGGGACCCATGCCACCTTCACTTCCCTTGCCTCAACCTTTCTGCAGTTCTTTCAATTACCTGTTCGCTATGACGCGGGAGTTGAGATCCTACTGTCTTGTAGACAGAACACGGCTACCCACATGACTGACCACATTCATGAGTGGCGTCGATGCTGCAGCCTCTGCAAAATCAAGTTAGACGACCGTATATTGTTGGATTGGTTTCTAAAATCCCTCCTTCCTGTCATTGCCAAGGATGTGGCATCCGAACGACCCCAGTCCGAAGAAGAGACCATCCTTAAAGCCCAACAATTTGACCTCATATACGCCCAGTCGGGTTATCTCTATACCATTATACCTGACGCCCCTCATGACGATTCCTCCCAGCACGATGCACTGGGGGAATCCCATGCCGCAGACAGCATCATCAGCCGTGTTGCCTCGCATCCCCAACCCTTTTCCATAGCACGCTCTAGCCTTGGCCCCGACCTTTCGCGAGCTACATCTCAATCCGGAGCAACCAATTTGTATGCTCCCATAACAAACGACCACCATTCTCACGGACCCTCATGTCCACCTTAGTGCTTTGGACATGCATCCCCCGCTTATGCTCCCTTGGTCGCACCTCAGCCATATTACCATCCATAGGCTGCCCCAGCTCCTGTGTCCTCGCAAGCCCGACCTACTTATTACCCGCCACAGGCAGCCCCTGTGGCAAACCCACAGCCCGCTCCGCAGACGTATCAACAACCCCCACAAGGTTCAGCACCTGTGCAGCCTCCACCTACTTATTATCCACCGTAGCCTGCTCCCGCACCTGCACAACCCCAGAACCCACCTGCTACCCAAGGGCAAGTTTACGCCCAACAGAATCTGCAACAGAACCAAAACAACCAGCGCTAACAGGGCCGACAAAATCGTGGAAAAGGCCGTAACCATGGGAACAACCCTCCTCCCAACCAAGGTGGTCAAACTCCTAATCCCCCAGACAACAATAACGTGGCACCTGCCAACAAAAACCTTGATCGACCGCCCAAGCAGGCCAAACCATCCTTGTTCTATTTGTGGGGTCTATGGCCACTACACACATGCTTGCCCACATTTAGAGCGAGCTCGACAACTCTGGGTTGATGATGCCCATTGCTAAGGGCATGCGGCTCCTCAAGCGCCACCCAACCACCCACCCCCTCCACAACAACCTTTGGTGCTGCAAAACCCCTTACCAACCCATGGTGTAGTGAACACTTAGCCGTTGGCTCCCCCTCAACAACAGATCACACAGATCACTTATGCCGCTCCTGAACAACCCATGTTCGACTCAGGTACTCACCACTTGTTGATGATGTTGTCTGCTGATGTCAACCTCCAAACCCGTCGGAACCAATATGGCTCCACCCCTGAATCCCCTCACGCCGACAAAAACACTAACGCTCATCCCACTGATCGAACATTACGTATACCTCTGGCTCCACTCGATGGCACCTCCAAAGCACCTCGTTTCCCACTTCGTCGTATCAACAATAACCCCAATGCTCGCGCTGCATCAAATTACAACATTGTAGATGACTTAGCCCAATATCCCGCAGCCATGTTCATGTTAGAAGTATTAAAAAACTGTCCTTCACAGCGCAAGACTTTGCTCTCCGCCATTGGTTCTATTGACCCAAATGATTCACAACTGATGGCATTCGATTTGGACCAGTCCGAACCACGCTTGCCTTCCACTTTAGCATTCCAAGTTTCCATTTCCATTAAGAATCTTGTCATCCATCGATGCATCATCGATGAAGGTGCATCTACATGCGTTATGTCCACATTCATTTGGCAGAAGTTGGGATCCCCTACTCTCCAATAGTCCACCACTGCGTTGCGAGCCTACGATGACCGTTCGGCTCAACCCGAAGGTCTATTAGCTAACGTCCCCATCCAGCTGGTTGGTAAAACCGTTCTCATTGACATAGAGGTCATCAATGCCAAACTTGACTATAACCTCTTACCTGGCCGCAGCTACATGTATGCCATGCGGGCGGTTGCCTCATCCATTTTTCATACCACGATGTTCCCCCATGACGGACGTGTGGTCAAGGTTGACCAACTCACCTATTACGATCCCAATGCCCTCGCTGCACCGGAAAACATTCTCCCCATGGTTGAACAACCTGTTTGTGGTGCAACTACCTCATTTGTTTCCTCAGTGGGACCCGGACTTTACTCAGACATGCTGATGACTTCCACATTCCAATCCATTCCTCCCTCATCACCCACGACCGAAGTCTTTGACCTTTGTACTCTTTCCCACAATACACAAACACCCAACAATCAACTGAACTTGTTACCTGAACCACCATTGGTACCTAGTCACATTGGTGTTACACCCATCCACACAATCCCCTTCTTAATCCATCCCTCGGGAGTAGTAAGCACCCCGGTTATGGATACCCTTAGCCTCCCTGGGTTAACTTTAGGATTACCCGTGTGGTATCTTTCGCCTCTCGTTCCCCCGTCGACACCAAATGTCGTCCTCCAACCAGTGCAACCCATTGTCACTACTAGTCAACCACCTCCCGGGGTCACTACCCCTTCGTCATCTAGGAATCCCCCTCCTCTTATCAAGCCCACTGGGGGCAGAGGCCCATAACCATACACTCCTGTACCCCCTCCCAAGATAGTTAAACCCCCTCCCGTGTTTCGTGCTCCCCCCAAATGCTCATTGTGTGATGAGTTAGGCCATCCGACTCATCAATGTCCACAATTACCTGCATTACAGGAACACATGCAAATGCTTGACGATGACCCCAACATCCCGGTTGTCGAACTCGACCCAACCCCTAAGCCTCGTGATAAATCACTGCGTACCAACCACCCTTGTGCCATATGCGGTATTTACGGCCACTACTCACATCACTGTCCTGATCTCCCAGATTACAGAATAGCTCTCTACGAGATGAATAATTTAGACCTTGAGACGACACCCCCCACAATTGAGGAGATCCACGCCCCGGTATCATCCCCATCCGGAGAGATTAATACCATTTATATGATCTCTTCGACTACCACTCCCTCATCAACCGATTTGACAACTCAAACTTTCCGCAATGATGAGGAGATTCTCGAGACTCTCACTGCCCTGGATTATCCCTGGGATGACATGCACCATCGTTCCTGTTTCCTCCCAGAGGAATCCTCCTCTACCACAGCTACCCAACTCGCGGTTGAGTCCAAATATTTTCTTCCCACTAAAGTCGACTGGTTTAAGGATCCTATTCCCGCTCCTGATGCTTTTGAGGAAGGTAACATGGCCAACATCTCACCCGTCATCCACATAGATATCTCTGACCCACCTGGTGCTTTTGAAATCATTACCTTCGGAGCCTTTTGCAATGAGTATGAGATTGACGCGTACAAAAAACTTTTCCAAGAGTTCCACGATGTCTTTGCCTGGTCCTATACCGAAATGCCTGGTCTTGACCCTGCTATCATAGAGCACCACCTTGACACCTCTGAGTCAAGGGGCACAATAGATTACCTCGACCCTGGGATAGGGGGCATGATCAATCATTTTGAACCTTCCCCATCACATCTTTCTCGGCACGTCAATGATCCCATTGCTCAAACCAACACATATGTGATCCACAATCACAAACCCCCTGCACATAACATGGGGGCAGGTCATTAACCCTGCTCACTTTTTCACATACGTGATCTCAACCATTTTTGAGGTCACATATCACTTGTATATATGATTTGATTCGATACACCTAGTATTTTTCCCCCGCGGGTCATCATTTCTCCCCACCACTGCATCCTTGGCTTGGTGGGCTCACCTTTATTTGCAACCATTTTTTAACATAGTTATTTCCTTTAACCATTTCGGAGTCCTCAAAACCTCCATTTTTCGCACCATTTGCACTGCCGGATTCATATTTTCGTGCCTGTGATGATGCTTGAGATCATTTCTCGCTCTCACCCCCAGATTTTTTGGGTATTTTTTCCAAAACGCCCCCTGTCATCTCGGTTTGCGTGCCACATTGGCCGTTATCTGTTTTTGACACTTTTTATATCGCCGGATTCATTTTTCTGAGCTCGTGATGATGCTTGAGATCATTTCTCGCTCTCACTTGGTACAGTTTCCACATTGTGTCCCGACACCTTGCTGCCTCGGTTTGCGTGCCACATCGACCGCCATCGAATTGTTCCACATTTTTAAATGAGCCATTCACTCCTGTCATACTACAACTCTTTCATTATTTTTCCACCATTCATTACCCCACAAGGAGGCCCAACAGTGTTCCCCCCTACCCTTGTTCTTGGTCATCATAAATGTTCCTTGATTGAACACTTCCTCCTTGCCTGGCCATTCCTTTTGTTCGGTATAATTTTATCCCTTTTTCAGGCTGGACAAGTCCTTTACGAAAAAGGCACTTAGGGAGTTTCTGTTAAGCTCTTTTATGATTCCTAAAACAATGAAAAGATCGCCGAGCAATCTTGCTTCCTTTCATGCTCGTTAAAGTACCTGAAAGGGCGTTTATCTGGTATAAGTTTAACCCTTTTCCGGACCTGGTAGACTAATTACGAAAAAAGAATACTCTAGTCACACCGGCTAGAAGAGTTCTTCATTGCATCCTTTTATGCTTCTTTGGGCCTTGGAGACTAACACATGAAAAAGAAACCCCCTGGAGTCTTCTTATCGCTTTCAGACTCTCTAAAATTGAAAGCAACCACGAGCATGAACTGTCCTAGGCTCGTACAAATCCACACGACAGTACCATTCCATTATTTCAGAGTCTTCTTATCGCTTTCAGACTCCTTAAAATTGAAAGCAATCATGAGCATGAACTGTCTTGGGCTCGTATCAATCCACACGACAGTACCATTTTACACACACTTCTTCTAGTTCCTTAACCCATGAAGAAGTCCCCCCGTGCCTCTTGGCACTATGATCGATCATCTCGACAGCACCCCCAATCAGGTCGCCTTTGTTCAGAGTAGTCTGCAATCTCTTGCCATTTTACACCAGCTTGAGTATCCCTCATCCTAGTCACTATCCTTGATCCATTACAGCTATGATCCCTTTCCCATCAGTCAGTTTCATATGCTGCCCGATCATCCCTACCATCATACTCTGAACAAAGAAAGTTTGATTCCACCCACTCTACTTGCCCAGTTATCCCCCACAGTTTGTCATTCCTACCATCGGTACTCTCACACTTCGGTTCTCCACCTCGCGCTCCTGTCAAGGAAACATCATTGCCTTGGTAGTTGCAGGTCTCCCTCTGTCGACGATAACCCCTCTATTCCAGAGGATAGACCCAGAGGTCCCTGCGCCTTGGACCCATCACCATCTATGGCGGGTGCCTACGGACCATTTTGAGAGGAGTCATCATTGCCTCTCCGAGTGGTTGTTTCTCACATGATTGACTTCAACACCTTGATCGCATCGTTGAGAATCGCGCAGGGTTTATATCCCTTCCATTATTGGTCGAAGACCCCGGATCTCCCCCGACTCTAGCACATTGGTGAGTCACTTCGGAATGCCCAGTTATATGTTCCCATGGATGTTGGGGTTGCGTTGGCGCTTGTATTCGGAAGCCATCCAGTTATATGCTTCCTTGCGTACCCAGTTCAGTTCCAGTTCAGTGTACCATTGAGAGTATGACCCCTTGTCGCTATGATCCAGCAGCTCATCAGTTCCTCTGGTACCACACTCAGTAGCATTGTTGTTATTCTAGTGTATCGGTTTTTCAGCTCCGACATGGTCAGCCCAGCAGTATGTCCCCGATTTGTGTCCCCTCTAGACCCTTATGATGTACACAGTGGTTCTCTATGTACACTACAGGTCCCCCTTTTTTTTGGGCCTCACAGTTATTTTTTATGTATCTTCATACGAGCATGGGTATGCCCACATCATCCATGTATTGAGATTCTTCCTCATTCATTATTTGAGGTCATGTGTCTGTCAGGTCCCCATATGTTGGACCCCATTGTTATTATTATTTATATCTTGATACGAGCATGGGAATGCCCGCCTCGTCCATATGATCAGCTTATTCCTCATCCATGATTGAGGTTATGTACTTTTGGTTTTTGCAGTTTGTTCGGGACCGTTGTTCCGGGCTCCAGTTTGTTTCTTCTCTTCTCCACACCCCAGGAAAACCATACAGGACTTATGATGTCTATCGGCCATACGATGAGCTCCTGCCCTCACATATCAGGGGGCAATCTGTTAACACCCAAAAAGTGCTCACTACCTCATCTACCCATTACATGACTCATTTGTCCATATTTCCTACCATATTTACCTTCAGAACCCTAAAATCCCATTAAAAAGCCTCCAAAAGGCCACAAAACCATCAAAAAAGCCTAAAAAAGGCTAAAAAACCCCTTTCCCCCCCAAAATTATCCAAAATTCCTCCAAAATAGCAAAAACCCTCTAAAAAGGGAATAAAAAATATAAAAAAAGGAGGAAAAAGAGGAAGAAGGAGGAAAAAACCCTATACAGCTGACCTAAACGATATGGTTCCCAAAACCATGGGCCAGCACTCCACCACCAAAAACCTATAAATAGGTGATGGAGACCCCTCATTTCATATCCACAATCAAATACACCCTTACTCTGCCAAAATCACTCTTGAAACCCTAGCTCACCCTTGAGCTACTTTCACCATTGAGTGCCCCTTTTGGCCCATTTCCACCATTGGAGAAAGAGAAGGAGCAAAGTTGGAGTTTGGAGCAACCCTCTTGGATCATTGCAAGAACTTCACCAACCTCTACACTTGAGGTAAAATTTTAATACAAAAGAAAAACCATTTATATTCCATGTTTTGTTACGTTTCTTAATGCTCATGCTAGTTTAGAATTTATATTGTTTTAGCATTTTAATTTATTGTTTATTGAACTGCTACTAAGGAGTCCATTCTCCTTAGTAGGTGCTCATTTGTACAAGCTAGGGTGAAAACCCTAGCTACAACCATCTGAACCTCTTAATGCTCCATTAGTTTCAAAACCCAAAGACACAACCTTCTCACTAGTATGGGGTCCGAATTTGGTAAATCTTGTTGATTCTGCATAGATCGACGCTCTTTTTGAAAACTCTGCAAATATAGTTGTTTCACACATAGGAACATCAACTGTATGGCCTACAATCCCTATAAAACTGGACTCTCACGTAGCTGAAAAATCTTCTCATCAAAGGAATATTTTCCCCGAAAAAGAACGTTGGGACATTCCATATTCACTAAGAAAGGAATTACCTAGGTTTTTTCTCTTTAGAAATCAAGTCTACATGGAGAATGAAAACTAAGATTGTGTTTGACAAGATGAAGAAGAGGGATAAATTCGAACTGAAGGTACTTCGGGTTTCCTATTTTAGATACTGCACAAGATGTGACCATGAAAAACATCCCTCCCTCCTCACTACCTACCTTTTATGGGAAGAGTAGTGAGGATCCGGATACATTTCTATTCAAATTTGACATTTTGTGTAGAAGCTATAATTACCTACAAGATGGCCCAAAGTTAAAACTTTTTCTTGCCACACTGAAAGACTTTGCTCTAAGATGTTTCATGGGGTTAGGAGAATCTATCATTAGAACTTGGGAAGACATGAAGACTGCATTTCTACGGAAATATCAGGATTATTGTAAACCAAAGGACTCTCAGAATGACATTTTTAAAATACAACAACTTGAAGACGAGAGCTTAGAAGATTATCTTGAAAGATTCAACTATGTATTTTACATAAATCAAAATATAGTGACCTTCGAGAAGATGCAGTAAGGACTCTCTTCCTTAAGGGAATTTTATAAGACTTTTTAGAAAACCTTAACCTCATGGAATATAGGGATGTCTCTCGGAAAACATTTGCAGAGATTTGTGAGATGTGTAGGAATTAATCTAGAAGTAGAGGAAAAAGTGGGAAGCACTTTCGGGAATCTTATAATAGAAACCTGAAAGGAAATACCTCTAGTTTTGGTGGAGTTACAAGGGTAGAATTGGGAAACCTATTAGAAAACTTCAAAACAGATATCTTAGGAGCAATGGGTTCCCAATTAGATGCATTACAAGCTAAGAAGAGACAAGAGGAAGAGCATGCAACAATGAGAATTTTCTGTCCTAGATGTAGGACTAAACATCCTCAATAGGAATTTCCATTGAACATGTTTCAGTATGCCACCTTTGCACAGAAGATCACCCAGTTGAAAAATTTCCATCGTTTCCTGGATTACAAGATATATATAAGGGTGGGAACTTTGATGAAACATCTAGGAGGCCTTGGAAACCTAGGGACCAACCATCATATCAGGACCCATCATTACAGTTCCCGCCCTATTATCATCCTTACCAACCACCTCAATAATGGAACACCTCGAATGGCAAAACTGGCCACCTCAATATCCTCCTCAAAATGATCAGCATCAACAATGGTCACAAGGATGGAGGGGACAAGCATATGCTCAATATCCACCTACTCCTGTTCCTAACTATCCTTACCCACCTAATATCTAGCAACTCTTGCCTGGATTTGTGCCTCCTTCACTACCCCCTATCACACATCAACCCCACCATTTCCAGAATATGAATCCACCAAGACCCAGAATATTAGCTGCACAACCGATACCGAATCCTAACAATAAACCAACTCAAGATCTTAACATCATTGGGTTTCAACCTCTCCCATCTTATGTCGTTTCGACTGCACCAGTGCATGAAATTCAATTGTGGTCTGGAAGAGTTCTGCAAGATCAACCCAAATCATCAGTTGTCATTCGTGAAGAGAATGAAGAAGAACACATACCTAGTGAAATCTTGAATGATGCCATTCTCGAACATGTAGTTATTCCAAAAGTTTCAACACATTACCACCCTCAGAAAGAAGCAACTCTAGGAGAAAAGATACCCCCATATCCGAAGCATCTAGCAATAGAGAAACCTACAATTTTTTAGTTTTTCATCATTTAATTCAATATGATCTAGGATCTTAACTGAAACAACAACATGTATAGCATATCAAACACAAGAGACAAGAGACACAAAACATTTCACCGGGGAAAACCAAGAAGGTGAAAAACCCCGCAACTTCCTCAAAGATAGAATGAGAACCAATACAAAGATCACAAAGATCAAACCCCACAACAAGAGATAGTCTCCTAGCAGCTCCTCCTCCTCCACTTGTGCGCACTCCTCCTCTCTCATTGATGCGAAGTGAGCGAGTGAGTGAATGAATAGAATGAGAGAGACACACTCTCTATTTATACAATGACTTGACTTTCCTTTTACTCTAACTGGGCCGACTTCCTAAGGAAGCCTAATAACCCATCCACATGTCACTGGGCCGACCCCACTAGGGTGGTCCAATAACCCTTTGACCCACACAACTCATACAGGGCCGACCCCACCAAGGTGGTCTAATAACCCATCAAATATAAGTTGTGACACTTACAATAATACTTGCGACACTTGAAAATACAAATGATGACACTTCCAATTGGAGGAATAATAGATATCCATTGGGGATACAATAAAGTACAAATGTAATACATACAATATACAAGTGACTATCTTTCGAAGATACAAATACATCAACAATCCCTTTTAACTAGGAAGGTATTCTCTTGACACAAGTCATCAATACATATAGGCACAAGTCTTCAATACTGGAGCTGGATCATCATCACTGGACCATTGGAGCATCATCGTCACTGCTGCTGTACTCTTCATCTCGATCACTGGTGCTATCTCTCAATTCTTCTCGTCATAGGAAGTTCTACAAAGCCAACCCTTTTTCATGTTGGATGTAGGCCTAGCCTCCTATAGTTCTTCATCATCTCTGCGAGCATTCCATCCTGTGGAATTCTCAGGGCTGATTACGTGCATCAAAAAAACCTCAAAAGAGCATCCCATGAATTTTACAAGCTTACTGCTCAACCTATCGGATATTCTAGGATCTTTTACATGTGACCACCACAAAACCTATAAAGAGAATCCCAGGAATTTTACGAGCACCCAGCTCAACCTATCGGATCTCCCAAGATCTTTTACATGTGCTCAGGCAAAACCTTAAAAGAGTGTCTTGCAACTTGCAAGATCTCTATAGAGCATCCCAAGACTTGTACGAGCACACAGCTCAACCTATCGGATCTCCAGGATTTATTAAATGCCTTATGTAGCAAAACATCGAAAGAGCATCCCAAGACTTTTACGAGCACACAACTCAACCTATGATATCTCCTAGGATCTTTTCTATGCTACCTGTAGCAAAACCTAGAAAGAGCATCCCAGGACTTTTACGAGCACACAACTCAACCTATCAGATCTCCCAATATCTTTTCTATGATACTTGCATAGCCTATCCACGACCACGGAGTATCGACCTAATACTCATGATCCACCTGATCATCCTCGCATGGAGAATCCTCCTGATGCTCATGATCGTACTGATCATCATCATACAATACATCATCCTGATGTACAACATCTGGAGCATCGACCTGCTGCTCACCACACATGATCATCCTGATCATCATCATAGCATCATCCTGATACATACCATCACATAATCATCCTGATCATCATCGCAACATCATCTTGATGCATATCATCTGGAGCATCGTCCTGATGCTCATCACACATGATCGTCCTGATCATCATCATCTCATGATCATCCTATTCAGATCATCTCATCGTCCACAGAGCACAGCCCAGATGCACATCATACAACACTTACACCACCGAAATGGGAGAACACATCTACCACCATTCGAGGAAGGCTCCAGCCCTTACTTTTTCACCATGGGAGAACACATCTACCACCATGTGAAAAATGGCTTCAGCCCTTACATCTGCACCATGGGAGAACAAATATACCACCATGATAGAATGGCTCAACAATTACATCACGACCATGGGAGAACACATCTACAACCATGTCGAAAAATCTCGGCAATTACATCACGACCATGGGAGAACACATCTACAACCATGTCAGAAAATACCATGTGCATCTGCGTATTCCGAACTCATCGCTTCCCTTTGGAAGGAACCTCAATCTGAAGTAAACCAAGCCTCTTTCTAAAGTACTCAAACTTCACTCTGGCTACTGGTTTGGTCAACACATTTGCAATCTACTCATCCATTGCAACATATTGGATCTTTACTGCTCCTCTCTGCACCATATCCCTGATATAGTGATATTTGATCTCGATATGCTTCAACTTGTCATGGAACACTGAGTTCTCTGACAAATACACACAAATTTGGTTGTCACAGAAGATACAAGCAACATCCAACTAGAGATCAAATAAATCAAACATTAGCTTCCTAATCTGTACTTCCTCACAACTAGCCGAACAAGCTACGACATACTCTGCTTCGGCTGTACTCAGTGCTACGTAGGACTACTTCCTACTAAACCAAGAGATCACACCTGATCCCATACTGAAGCAACACCCCGAAGTGCTCTTCCTATCTACATCACTTCCTGCCCAATCTGAATAAACATAACCCTCCAGGTTAAACTTTTGATTCGCATCATACTTGAGCCCATAATCAACCATACCCTTCAGGTACCTCAGAATATGCTTTACAGCAATCAGGTGAACATGTCTAGGATCCGCCAGGAACTGGATCAATGTGTTCACTGCAAAGAAAATATCTGGTCTCGTGTTCGTCAGGTACATCAAGGACCCAATCTTCTGATGATCCATCGTGGCATCAACCGACTCTGATGAAGCATCACTAAATAGCTTTAGGTTCGATGCCATAGGTGTGGCCATGGCCTTGTAGTCCATCATATCGAACCGCTTCAGGATCTCTATTGCACACTTCCCTTGTCCAAGGAAGATTCCATCTGTACTCTGCCACACCTCCATACCTAGAAATTAATGCATCATACCCAATTTCTTCATCTCGAACTCGGCATCAAGCTTCCTCTTTGTATCAACAATCAATCCAATCTCACCTGACACAAATAGGTCATCCACATACAGTAGGAGTATGACTGGATTGCCTTCCTCAACCTTGTAGTAAGGGTTGGAATCCGCTTTACCCTTGGTAAAGCCCAAACTGGATAGGAAGTTGTCTATCTTGTTTTACCTTGTCTTGGGTGCTTGCTTCAAGCCATACAAGGCTTTCTTCAATCTGCACACATATCACTCCATGTCATGTGTCTCAAAACCAAGTGGCTGCTCCACATACACTTCCTGTTCGACTACACCATTCAAGAAAGCTGTCTTGACATCCATCTGGTGTATCTTCCACTTTATCACTACAGCCAGAGCAAGTACTGTTATGATGGAAGTGTATCTCGCTACAGGTGCAAAAGCCTCTTCATAATCTATCCCCTCTTTCTAGGAGAAGCCACGAGCCAGAAACCTTTCCTTGTATTTCTCTATGCTACCATCTGCAGCATGCTTGATCTTGTAGATCTACTTGGAATTCGCAGCAGACTTCCCTTCTGGTCTTGGGACCACATCCCAAACATCATTCTTCATGATCGAGTGATATTCCTTGATCATGGAATTCTTCCATTACTGCATTCCAAATTTTGGGAACTTCAGATTCTTCAATATCTTCAATAGATAGTTTTTCTTGAACTTCATTGCTGGAACAAATGTTGTAGTCCTTCTTTTGTAGGTGATTGTACATGATCTTTCCTACAATTCAAATTCAATTGCATGATTAGAAACTTCTCATAGTTTACAGAACAAAGTCTTACACATAAAGATATATGTCATACAGTCATGCAATTATCTTAGCCAATGCTTCAATACAACATGGATCCATATCCCGTAACTTTCTAGATTCCTTCCATCTCTACCAGAACATTGTTAAGAGTGTGCACAACTCCCAACATGTCAGCAAAGAGGTTTCATTCTAGATAAGTAGCAATAGAATGTTGTACAGTACCATAGGCCACTTACCCATTACTTGCATATTAGTAGTATCTTGTTCATTAATGAAACTTTTCTAAAATGTATAATATACATCCTAAATCTAGGAACATGTACGTGAATGGACAACATCATTTAAGTAATCAAATATATAATAAATGACAATTCAAATACTTATCTTTGTTTGGTTGTTGGGTGGACTCCCTCTCAAAGTTTGCTTTCTTGAAAGAACTACTGGAGTGTGCTCCCTCTTGATCTTTGCTTCTTGGAGTGTGCTCCCTCTTGATCTGTGCTTCCTTTACGATATCATCATGATTATATGTCTTTGAACTTCTATCCATCCTGGACCACTATGCAAGCTTAAGTGTGCACTAGTGTCATCATTGTGTCATCCTCAATATCTTATACATAATCATACATGCATTAGTATAATCTCAATACTTATCAAAACATTATGATTCTAAATAATCTTAATCATGTATGGTCATGATCATTTCATACACAAGCGTTAGTATTCAAGGTTTCAGGGAGGACTTCTTATGCATATTTTTATTTGACCATAGGACTCTTCTAGTTTGTCATATCATTAATTAAACTAAGAAGCATAATATGCATAAACCCATGATTTCCTAAACTTATAACTTCATGAATTATCAATCACACCAAGTATACTTATATAAGATCCTAACACAAGGTAGGATTCTGACTTGATATAGGAAAAACATACCTAGATTATCATGCTTGCTAGTTATGTCTAACGTACCTACGTAAGGTCTTCTTGTTCTATTCAATGACTTGTGCGTGTAACCTGCATATCTCATAATTTAACCATTGTAGAACCAAATTATACATACCTCGTAAGTAGAGCTTCTATGTGATCCATGACTATGGATGAGTCTTTGTCTTCATGTCACTATGGTCATATGTTCTTGATCTGGTACTTGATTTGTCTTTCTTGATGTACCTTTTATGTTAACGGACATCATCCTCATACAACACAATAGTGCATTAGTACAATCATAAGTGTCATAAACCTAATCAATAAATGTCTTCTATCATTCACATGCATTCATACTTTTACTAGTGTGATAAGAAAAGTCTATTGTTACTAACCTCAATAATATGAAGACAAACATATTATAAACTTAATCATGAACAGATTTCAAAACATACCTGTATCTCCTCAAGTCATACCTGTCAGGATTGCTTGTAGTCTTCTTATGTAAGGCCTTATCCTCATCTCCCTTTGGAACTAGAACTTCTTCACTTATATAGGTGACAATTCATACTCTTCTAGGATTAACCCAATCCACTTTGATTTGTTGAAGCTGGATCTAGAGCTGGATTAGGGTTTGTACGAGAAAACCTAAAAATTCAAACTTCTGATTGGATGAAAAGATGTGCTTGGATGAGCTGATCAAGATGGTATACTTCAATTTTGAAATCTCCAAAATTTGACCCCTCAAAATTGACTTTGAAAGTTCCGGATCTACAGCTTCTGTCAAATTTTGGTTTTCTGGTCAAAATCCTGAACTAGGGTTTGATAGAGCCCGGGGTTCTACCCGACCAAAAAATTTGATCTTGGTCTCTAAATTTAGATTTTGATGAGGAGAATCTAGCCATGGCCTCCGATTCCAAAAATTCCAACTTTTTCAGAAATCCTAATTTCCCGCAGCAGTGACAAACCAAGAATGAAAGTGCTTGGAATCCAATTTTGTTTTGAATAGAAATATATGTCATATTCTTTCTGATGTATCTCTAAAATTTCGGATCCTTAGGGTCTAAAACTTCATCTTGTGGTAGAATGACCTGTCATATTTCCAACCCCATAGATCTGAGCTCTAATGGATTCTCTGAGAGAGAGATATTCCAAGTGTCGCAACGTGACCTTTTTATGGGATGAAACTGTATAGCGAACTTGTACGGAGTCCCACGTGTCACTGTTTCAACTTCGGCCTATGAAATATAGACCTGTGAAACTACAGTCCATTCCCTAACTTTCACTTTTTACAAAATTCCATTTGGAGCTTCCTAGCCCGAGATATGACCCTTTTTACGAGTTCACATGTTTAGCACTGCATTCTGGAAGATGCATAAACCCTAACTTGTATGGATCATATCTCACAAAGTAAAACGAATCTGAGGCTATCCTTCAACTAAAAGGTACATGGAAATTTCATCTTCGACCTGTAAAAGTTTCAGATCCTGAAACTTCGCCAAAACAGAGTTATAGAGAAAGCTCCATGATGACGTGTTTTTACTATACCAAGCCCTAGCTTCCAATTTGTCGCAAGTGCAAAAAGTGTCATAAATGCCATACAATTCCTTCCTTTAGTCTAGATCTGATACCATATTAGTTTTTCATCATTTAATTCAATATGATCTAGGATATTAACTGAAAGAACAACATGTATAGCATATCAAACACAAGAGACAAGAGACACAAAACATTTCACCTGGGAAAACCAAGAAGGTGAAAAACCCCGCAACTTCCTCAGAGATAGAATGAGCACCAATACAAAGATCACAAAGATAAAACCCCAAAACAGGATATAGTCTGCTAGCAGCTTCTCCTCCTCCACTTGTGCACACTCCTCCTCTCTCTCTCTAATGCGAAGTGAGTGAGTGAGTGAATGAATAGAATGAGAGAGGCACACTCTCTATTTATACAATGACTTGACTTGCCTTTTACTCTAACTGGGCCAACTTCCTAAGGAAGCCTAATAACCCATCCACATGTCACTGGGCCGACCCCACTAAGGTGTTCTAATAACCCTTTGACCCACACAACTCATATAGGGCCGACCCCACCAAGTTGGTATAATAACCCATCAAATATAAGTTGTGACACTTACAATAATACTTGCGACACTTGCAAATACAAATGACGACACTTCCAATCGGAGGAATAATACATCTCCGTTGGGGATACAATAAAGTAAAAATGTAATACATACAATATACAAGTGAATATCTTCCGAAGTTACAAATACATCAACATAATTCATCCAGAGTATGATATTATTAACGAACTAAAAAATATTTGTATTAAAATCCCTTTATTACAAGCCATTAAAGACATACCAATTTATAGTAAAGTGATAAAGGAACTCTGTATTAAAAGGCTAGGTAATAAACAAAAAGACCCTCCAACAATTCATGTCATAGGTGGAACGTTTGATTACATAGCTGATCAACCTAGAATTCCAAAATATACAAATCCAGGAAACCCTGTGGTAATTGTTATTATCAATAACACTGCTATAGGAAACACACTTATCGATCTAGGGAATGTTATTAACCTAATGACTACCACGGTTTTGGAAACCTTACAGTTAGGACAGTTTCTCCATCCTTCACCAACAATGGTGGAATTAGTAGATCGCACTATGGTACAGCTTGCTGGAGTCCTAGATGATATCATTGTATCAGTGGCTTCATGGGAATATCCCATGGAATTTATGGTCATACAATCAAAGGATCCTTCCAAGGGACACCCTATTATTTTAGGAAGACCTTGTCTAGCCACTGCTAATGCATTTATAGGATGTAGGGATGATCATCTCTAATGGGTTATCTACACGAAAACTTGCCTTATACCCACCAGCACAACCAGTAACCAAAAACTTGTTCTGGTTAGACTGTCCTTTCGGGGATGAAAACTTGGAAGAACTTTCACTTTCTAGTGATTACTCCTGGGCACTTCAAGAACAAACTACTGAAAATATGTTGAATCAATTTGTCTCTTCCATAACATGTATAGACTTTCCCTAGTCCTTTGCTCAACTTGATCGAATTTTTGGAGATGAATTCCAAGAGAACATGAGCCTCTCCACATTCACAAATACACCCCGTGTCTTTGAAATTGAAGAACATATATGATCCTATACCGTACCTTGTGAGGTCAGTCTTGAAAAATTTATACATATAAATGCAGGGTTAGATGAAAATCAACTGAAAAGCAGTTACTAAAAATTCTTAAAATTCAAACTGGAGCATTCATATGGGAATACACCGATATGAAGGGTATACACCTAGATACTTGTATTCACCATATTTATACAAATGCAAACATAGCACCTGTAAGGAAGCCCCAGAGAAGAATGAATCCAACCCTAAAGGATATAGTTAAAGAAGAATTAGTAAAACTCCTCAATGCTGGTTTCATCTACCCAATTTCTAACAGCAAGTGGGTGCCTCCTCTGGTAGTAGTTCCAAAGAAAGTTATAGGGAAATGGCATATCTGTGTTGACTTTTGAGAGTTAAACAAGGCCACTCTTAAGGATTATTTCCCTTTACCATTCATTGACCAGGTTTTAGATACCTTATCTGGGAAACAATACTTTTCTTTCCTCGATGGGTATAGTGGATACAACCAAATATTGATAGCACCGGAGGATCAAGACAAGACCACCTTTACTTGTTCTTGGGGGAAATATGCCTATAGAGTTCTTCCATTTGGCCTATATAATGCACCTGCCACTTTCCAACGTGTAGTCTTAGTAATTTTTGCTGACCTTATACATGACTGTGTAGAAGTATACATGGACAATTTCACACTATATGGTAACACCTTTCAAGAAGCCCTTGATAACCTTGAAATAGTTCTTATCCGGTGCCAAGAAAAAAACTTAGCCCTTAGTCATGAAAAATGCAAGATGTTACTAACCGAGGGTATAGTTTTGGGACATCATGTCTCTTTTCAAGGAATCAAGGTGGATCCCGCCAAGATAGAAATAATTGTTAATCTCCCTTCTCCAAAAACTCAAGAGGTGAGGAGATTTCTTGGCCATGCAGGCTACTACAAACATTTTATTGAAAACTTTACCAAAATAGCTGGACCTATGTTCAAATTACTCATGAAAGATAGAGATTTTCAATGGATTGAACCTTGTCAGCATGCTTTTGAGACCTTAAAGGCAAAGCTATTAGTGGAACCAATACTTAGGGGCCCCAAATGGCCCCTTCCTTTTAATATATCCACTAATTCTTTTGACATGGCCATAGGAGGAGTCTTAGGTCAAAAAGAAGGCTAAGCATCATATGTCATTTACTTTGCTAGCAAAAATTTGACTCCCGCAGAAACAAAATACACTGTTACTGAAAAAGAGTTTATGGCAGTAGTCTATGCTATCAATAAATTTCGTCACTACATCACAGGCTACGCAGTTTTTGTAGACACAGACCACTCCGCCATTATGTTTCTAATGAACAAACCAATCACCAATGGCAGGGTGACTCGGTGGCTTCTTTTACTACAAGAATTCAACATCATTGTTGTCAATCGACCTGGTCGAGAAAATGTGGTAGCATATTTTCTCTCTCGTATTCAACTTGATTATAGTGGTAGTCCCATTGATGATAGCTTTCCTAATGAACATATGTTCGCTGTGTCTATTCAAACCCCTTGTTTTGCAGACATAGCCAATTATTTAGCAATTGGAAAGTTACCAAACCATCTCTCCCCACCTGAGAAACATCGGATCATAGTCCAGAGTTCTAATTACCCTTGGGTGGACAATGACCTCTTTTGTACTGGCCCTGATCTTATTATTAGACGATGTGTACGAGAGGATGAGATGGAAGATATCCTCCATGCATGTCATGGTGGACCATGTGGTGGGCACTTTTCTGATAAAAGAACAACATATAAAGTGTTGCACTCTAGATATTACTGGCCAAGCATCTTCAAAGATGCTACCAAGTATGTCAAGGAATGTGACAGTTGTCAAAGAAAGGGTAGACCTATGCCATCCGATGAGATGCCTTTACAACCCCAGGTTATGATTGAGCCTTTTGAAAAATGGGCTCTGGATTTTGTAGGGCCAATTTCCCCTATGTCTCACAAAAATAAGTATATACTAGTTTGTACAGACTATGTCACTAAATGGTGGAAGCTAAAGCTTTATTCGAGCTATAGAAAAATCTATGGTGGAGTTCATATATGAATAAATATTTACCCGATTTGGTGTACCTAGGGAAATTTTCACTGATCAAGGATCTCAGTTTACCTCCAAGTTAATGAAGGAACTTATTGAAAAATATGGCATCCGACATTGTAAATCTTCACCATATCACCCGCAAGCCAATGGTCAGGTAGAATCTACAAATAAGGTATTAGAGGCCATCCTGACCAAGACTATCCAGCTACACCACAAAGACTGGGCATATAGGCTTCGAGAGGCCTTGTGGGCTTATCGAATAACATAGAGGAATACTACTGGCCACACACCCTATGAACTTGTTTATGGTAAACAAATTCTTCTACCCATTGAGTTTCAAGTAAGAACCTTTCGTATGGCTGCACAATTAGAGATGGATCTAGAAGAAGCACAAAAACAATGAATTTTACAAATCAATGAATTAGACAAAATAAGGCAAGATGCAATTCAACGAACAATTATAGTAGAGATCCAACTCAAAAAGTGGCATGACAAATAGATCAAACAGAAATAGTTCAAGACTGGAGATTGGGTATTACTATTTGATTCAAGGTATAAAATTTTTAAAGGGAAGTTGACTACCCATTGGATGGGTCTATATGAAATAGTTACATCTTTTGACAATGGATCTATAGAAATTAAAATAATTTATGATTCACAAGTTTCTTTTGTTGTAAATGGACACAGATTGAGACTCTATCAAAAACCAATTTCTAAACAAGATTTTATGCAGGATGTCTTACACCAGAAGGAGATGGAGCTGGTTGAAGGGGAAGTCATTCCTCCTTCTCCTAGTTCTTGATTTATTTTTTTGGTTTATATTCATTTGTATATATGTAAATATGTTTATGTTTCTTTAAATAAATAAGAGACATTTTTGACATCTGGTTTGCATTTATACAGGAATTTCATTCTTATAATCAGCTTATAAGACTTCATCAATTAAAAAGAGGAAGACTCTTCTCCTTTCCCTAGTTTTTGATAAATTTCTGTATGATTTTCTTTTGTACATATGTTTTTGCTTTGAATAAATTTGGATCATTAATTTACAAGTGGTTTGTAGTATGGAACTTTATCTCTATACCCAGCTCATGAAGATCATTATCCGAAAAGGGAAGTGCTCTTAAAACTCATAATACATCTCACTTCCTTCTCTTCTGATCATTTTTAAGAATTGAAAATTTATAGTGAAAAGTTAAAGTGTTATTTATATCATTTCTAACCACTTCTCTTCTATGATTATTTTTTTGATTTGCTTCATTTTTATGCTTATGTATGTTGTATTTGATTCATACATGCACATTCCTGATCTATCATTAGAACAGTTGCTCAAGACCTACTTTAATCATCATGATTTTCAAAGATCTATCCAACACCTATGGTTTACTAGTTCATCCCAGACTCATTATCAGAACTTGTCTCTTAAGCATTTTTTTATTAAATGGTAGCCCAAGAGTAAGTGGTATTTCTACTTATTTGGGAACATTACTGATCTTTTTATGAAGAATATAGACTGAGAGGTCAGGGGACAGCTTTAGGTTATTCTCTTTTGGCATGATCAATAATCCAGGCTATTATAAATAAAGTTACTCATAAGGTTAAATATAAAAATTTGAGTTATGTGCTTAGCAAGCTTAATACACTCTAGTACCAACCGACTTCCACATACTAAAATCATTATATGAAGTAAACCCGCTGGGGTACTGAACAGGATCACTGGTAGCGGGTCCATGCTAAGTAAAATTTTAAACAAGGAAGCTCGGTAAATGCAAGTAAACCCGTCGGGGTACTGAACAGGTTCACTGGCAGTGGGGCTATGCTTGCATGGTACCAAGGTAAACCCCCTGGGGTACTGAATAGGCTTGCTAGAAGCGGGGCAGTACTGGGTAAAAGAGAGATGGTTAATACATTAGTATGCACATGACTTATCTAAAACAAAAAACCTGAGTACACAAATACATGTTTAGGCCAATTATTCATACTATCACTAGAGAATGGCTGTAAGTTGGACTTGGACCCTATCATCTAATTCAAACAATACCTAGGATTTTTTTATCCTAGAAGTGGGACCCATAACCATAGAAATCTAACGAAATCCAGAGTGAACTTTATCTGTATTCTTTGGATGACAAGAGATCTTTCAAAATGAGTCAAGAATGACTGGTTTTCCTATGGAATTTTCGCATCGACTGCACTATCATTATTCATATGGTCTTCATGAGCATTGTTATTTTTTTGATGAATCTACATGTATGAATCATCTCCATTATTAGTTAGTATTTCTTTTTCTTACAAAAACAACAAATTTTAGAGTTATCTACTGATTGTCAATTGGAAATATTTGAATATCAATCAGTTTTTATTTTGATGGCTTGAGGACATGCCATATTTTTGGTTTGGGGGAGGATTCATAATTGTTTCTCTTTTTTGATTACTTATAAAATTTCATTTTTCTCTAACGAAATGATATGTTGTTTAAGGAATAATGAAAGTAGCAGAAGAAAATATTGTTTTGATCCATGTTAAACAAAGAAAGAGCGAATGAAGTTTTCAGAAAAGCAGGTTTACATTGTCCTTTTGTGTGCTGGCAGCCCCAAAAACTCTCTGTACAATCAGAAGCAGTTAGATCCATCAAGCACATCTTGTACAGACAAATGGTCTGTATGAAGGGTCAAATCAAGTGTCAAATGCAGTGTCACATGAAGGGCTGAATGATATGTCGAATGAAGCGAATGGAATAAGATGTCGAATGAAGTATTGAATGACGATATGAATGAAACCATAGTTTTATAACAGCATGACTAAGTATGCCAAGGTATTCAATTCTTGAATTTTGATTATAAACGAGGAATTCAATTGACTAACCATGTCAAGAACTAACAAGTCTCATCTCTATGCATATGAAGACACTACAATCTCAATCTTTGACTCATTTCGACTCCACAAAACGAATTGATTAATCTTGCATCAATGCGATTCCCACAATTTTTTCTAACTATCATATAGTTTCATCTCTTCGTCAAGTTGTATGCAAGAATCATTATGCGAGTTGTCATTTTATTAATCAAAGATCATCATGATTTTTAATGCACCTTATGTTGTAATTCCACGATGAAAAATTTCTTTCAACTGTCCAAAGTTTACTTTGGACATGGTTGAAAATTTCACAACCATACGAGTTCATCAACCCATACACCTTTATCATGACACACGATTCCAGTTCTTGAATAATGATATGGTCATTCAAACGTGCCAAATCTCTACCGCATGATCATTCAAACGTTCAAATGGACCACGTTTTAAATTTGACACTTGCTTGATCTTCACCCTCACTCTGCTCGCTCTCATCCTTGTTGAGTCCATCCAGTCGCATCCCCTACATTTCCTGTATCCATTTACCTTCGTTCAACAATGCCTACCCGCCATGAGATTGGGAGTTACCAAGACTTGCTCCGACTCCCTGAGTTCCAAGCATGCCGTGAGCTCTTTCTTCGAGCAGGTTGGGGCTTGTTCCTCCATCTCCTCCAGGGACACAATGATGAAATCTCATGGTTGTTTGCCAAAGGATTCGATGGAAAGATGGCTAGGGTTGGCCACCTTATCTTTCCTGTGATGGAGGAATCCATCGCAGTGGCTACAAAGCTTACACGTGAGGTTGCTCGTTGGCACAAACACCTCTTCTTCCCTCGAACGGCTCATGACTTTGCTATCAGGTCTGACTACCAACACATTGAGGGCACGAAGGGATTCCACCGGGAGTGGATTAGGCCAGAGTACCTCAAGCCTTTAGCCATCATTGTCCACCTCATAACCCATGAGGGTAAGTTTACCATCTTTAAAGCTTGCCATCTCAGGTTATTATCACATTTTGTTAATAACCAAGCTCTCAATTTTCCATTTTATTTTTTGAATAGCCTTGAGAAGATGTCAAACTAGGTAAGGAAAAACACATCTAACCCCACTGGTAGCTTGTACCACCACTACCTCATTAAAATCCTGATTATTCATCAATTGAGGGAAAAGGGGAAAACATGGGAAATTTTTGTGTTTGAAGTGTTGAACCCCCATTTGGCCGAGAAGCCCATTTCCAAAGCTTATGCTTCTCGAAGTGCCACCGATTTCAAACTCATGTTGGTGAACCTACCCAGACCTCTGCTCGAGTAGAAAGAGACACTGAGCTTGTCCATAAGGACGTGACCATTATGCCCCCACTCTTTTCACAGATACCCACTAAGCCTAGAAGGATGAACCACGCTCAGTCCGTTGTACAGCCTGTCATTCAGCCGGTTCATTCAGACAACCCCGATGCCCAACTAGATGAACCTATCCCTGACGTGCCCCTTCTTGCATTAGCTGATGTCTCTGCTAGTTTTCTTGAAGTTTCCGTCCTCAAACTTACTCCTGCACGCACTCAAGGCAAGGCTCCTGAAAAAAAAACCACCTCTGCTGACCTTGAAATGCTTCCAAGTGGATCGAGCCCTCACACGAATTTTGAGTACCTTGTAGAGCCATCCACTCCAAGCCATCAGATAGTGGATAGATCGACCCAGGACGTAGCACGATTAACAAGTCAAAATAAAAAATATGTTGAAATAATCTCTGAGCTTTGCCAAGAGAATATGGAATTGCGTCTTCAAGTGAAGAGTGTCGAAGACCTGAACAAAGTCATAACGTCTTCTCACGACTCTCTCTGAATAAGGCACGATACCTTGAAGGCCCAATTCAGGAATTTTAAGCCCAAATCTACTTCTTCCTCTTCTAAGTCAAAGGCATCTGCTATCGCAGCTCAACCTTCTTCCTGATTACTTCTCCTCTTTGCTCAGTGGGACCTGACATATCCCTGGTTGGGGGAGTGTTGATGTCCAATTTTGCCATCACTTTTGATCATTGAACGTGCTATGCTCGTACTATTTTTGCCATTTTTGGTGTATTAAGTCACATTTCTTGCCACTCAAACCACCATTTGGACTCAGGTATGAACATATTTAAATATTCCATGAATTTTAATTGATTATCATCTTTTTATGGTTTATTAACGTTAACTTAACACTTCTAGACCTGCTGGGCACATAGTTTTCATTTTTTAGGTTGTGGTTTTCATACAGACGTCCATCCGGACGCTCATTCGCATCCAGATGCCCATTCGCATTCGGACATCCATTCAGACCTTCGTTCGCACCACCGAAATCGTTTGTTAACATATTCTGGAGCATTGAAGGCGGAAACCACGACGTAGGTTTTGTTGGCCACCTAGCCCTTATGGATCGTGAGCTCCTGTTGGTGAAGATTCGCGTCCTCGCAAGCCCAAGCTGCCAATGCATCTGCTGCCCACGTCCAAGGAACCAAAATGCACGAAATGGGGAAAATGGCCTGTGCATTTTAATGAGCCGTTTCTCCAGTGTTTAAGACCTTCTATTTTTAGAGAGGTCAACCAATGAAAGGGTTGACCTGCTCTCCCTTTGTAAATGTTATATAAATACGCCCAGGGTTGAGAAGAATAGAGAGAAAAACAACTTGTAAACTTTGCCTTCAGTTTTAATATAAAGCTCTATTGCATCTATTGTTGATTATTTCATCTTCTGTTAATGGTTGGTGGCTGAGTAGCTTAGGAACAAACCCCTGTTGCTTGGGAAGGGCCCCTCAACAACCAGAGGTTCCATTTGTGCATATCCAGTGCTTTCCTTTCATTTTTGCAGATAAGTAATTTTGTTTTTATATGTATGTCTTTCATTTTCCTGTAGATGATGTTTTGTTGTTCATAAAATACAGTTTCCTTTTATTTACATGTGATTTGTATCTTCAGAATTCATACGGCTGGCCATTCGCACCTTCGTTCAGACTGTCTTTCAGCCTCCCATTCGCATTTAGATAGAATTTTAGTTCATTTTCCAGAATTTCCAGTATTTTGTTTATGCAAAAGTAGTTATCTAGGGTATAGGTTAATTTTCCAGCATTTCATGATGTTCTGTAGCTAGTTGGGATTCAAATCCATCTTCAACATTTTATATTTCATTTCATATTCACACATAGATTAATTATTTCAGTTTTAATTATGATGAAATCTATTTACATTTAGCATCTATTCTACTGTGCAAATGAGAAGTAGTTTTGGTTTAAGTAGCAACAGTATAGTTGTCTTTTGACTATGATTTAGGTAGTTTATGATTCACTTTCATTTGCTTTCATGCCCAGAACCTAGAATAGCCTAAGCTTGTTTAATATGTTACCATAGACTTTGTCAAACATCAGTTTGTTTCATTTCTAAAATAGGTTCAGCATTTCATCTTCAGTTCTCATTTAAATTTATAATCAGTCTTTCATTTTCATTTACATGGCATGTATTGTTTAGAATTTGCTAATCCATTGATTAATTTAACCATTTCATTTTAGTAGGTATAATAGTCTAGAAATCAATTTCAAGTTTAAACTTAGTAGTCTTATTTGGATTTCAAAGATGCATTAGTTTTTAGTATTGATTTCAAAGATGCATTAGTTTTTAGTATTGATTTCAAAAACTCACATAGTTCAGTTTAGTATAGGTTTACTTTTCAGTATAGATCAGCTGCATTGCACTTTCATAATTGAGTAAGATGCCTTATTTCATGGTTTTAGTTGCAATAGGGATAGCATAGGAACACTTGGTTTTCTGTTGTAGATTTTGCTTACAAGTTAAAGATTGTTTCCAAGTCGCTAGGGTTCTTGTTTTGTACATAGGTCTACTTGCACTTCTAGTTTAGTTTGCTCCTAGGTAATTAATGTTTCATGAACTAGTTTGAAGTATTGATAGGACACAATTTGATGTTGATAGGTATTTGCATGATCTAGGTAAGCATTTCATGTTTTAATTCCAAGTAGTCATTAGAGATCAAATAACTTAGGATTTGTACTTTTGTTAAGTAGTATTTCATTCCAAGTATTGTAGCTAGTTTTTAAATGTCATTTGCTTATGGATAAAAAGTAGTTTACAGTGTTCAAAGTCACCTGCAATTGGTCCATTCTTAACATGCATCTCTTTCAAGAAGTTAAATTAGATTTACTTCCTTTTTGTTTCTCTATATCATTCGAAAGTCATTTTGATACAATCCCTCAAGGAGAGTGGAATTAGGTAGCTTAGCTAAGTCTTGAGTCATTTATTGTTTGGAGTAATAGTTTTCAAATGCATTGTTGATGTATATGTAACTTCAGAATGTATTTCATCTATGTATTTCATATATATTTATTGTACCCTTATTAGAGATGTGTTATTCCTCTATAAGGAAGTGTCGTCATGTGGATTGACAAGTGTTGCAAGTGTGTGTACTTGCCAATGGGTTATTAGACCACCATGTGTGGGGTCGGACCTAAAATATATATATTATAATGTGGATGTACCTAGATAGACAAGTCGGCCCCATAAGGTCACTGGGAAAACAGGTTAGTATAAATAGAGATCAGGTGATCTCTATTTAGATCAATCGGAAAGTTATATCTCTCTCACTCAGAAAGTGGTGCACTAGTGAGGAGGAGGATCATCTGCTACTAGGAGACTATCTCAGTGTATTTTGGTTGTACTTTGGTTGAGCCATTTCTCTCTCTATCTTTGAGGAAGTTGTGGGGTTTTTCACCTTAGGGTTTTCCCCACGGAAACTCTGTGTATCTTGTCTCTCATGCTTTTGATTCTTGTGATGCTTGTGATGCTTATTGTGATTGTCATGCATTGATATACTGTATATGTTATTATCTTAGTGAAGATCCTAGAGTATTGTGAATTAATGCTCAAAATTTAACATGGTATCAGAGCTAACCAGAGAAGAAGACATTTTGCAGTGATGGAAACTTGAGTTTCTTATTTATTAGGTTTCTCTCCACAGATTTTGGAAACGCAGTATAGTAGATTGACTCTACTCATCAAGGCGCATCTATCTATCCAATCAGAATTCAATTTCGAGCATTTTCAGATTTGGCCCTAAAAAATAGGGTTTCCACAAAAATAGAAATTTCTGAAATCTGAAGACATAGCTGGAAGCTCCTTGCAAAAATCGAACTTTAGAGCTTTGGATCGAGATTTTTGGCTGGGTAGATCTCCGGGAAAATCAAACCCTAATTCAGGGCTCTCCCTAGTGAACCTGGGAGGACAAAAAGGCAAATCTGAAGGGTAAAACTTTGCTAATCTCAAATTCTGAATGCATGAGGATGATCAGCTCATCAAAGCGCATCTTTCTATCCTTTCAGAAAATTGAAATTCACATTTTGAATTTTTAGGGTTTTTTTGACAAACCCTAATCTGGGACCAGATCCAGTTTTCAACATTTCAAGTGGTAAGACCTAAATCTTTTCTATTTCCATTTGAAGTACTCTTTAAGATGTCTCACCACACCAAGCTTGAGGATAAGCTTGAAGGGGATAATAACTTCCGAGCTCGGAAGTATAGGATTGGGTTAATCCTGGAAGAGAATGAGTTGGACTCATACATAAAAGAAGACGTCCCTATCCCAGAGGATGAAGAGGCCAAGGTATTGCATAAGAAGAACTTGGTCAAGGCAAAGAGAATCATTGCTGATTCTATCAAAGAACATTTCATACCCCATGTGTCTTCTCTAAAGACACCCAAGGAGATGTTTGACTCTTTGACCAAGCTATTTGAAGGGAAGAACATAAATCAGAAGATGACTCTGGGGAATCAATTGAAAGGGGTCAAGATGTTGTATGGAGAAACCATTCAATATTACTTCTCCAAGGTATCTCAGATCAAGGAGCAACTTGAAGTTGTGGATGAATTAGTGGACAATGGTGAATTTGTTATGACCACTTTGAATGGCCTACCTAGGTCATGGGACTCATTTATTCAAGGAATCTGTGCAAGAAAGAAATTGATCTCTTTCAGTAAAATATGGGAGGAATGCTCTCAAGAAGAATCTAGACTTGTAGCTCGTGAGGAAAAGATGGGAGGTGAATATCAAGCTCTCACAACTCACACCAAAAGAAGCAAGCCCAAGAAGGAGCACTCTCGCTACAAAAGATCCTATCAAAAGAATAAGAAGGATCTAAGATGCTTCACATGCAATGAGAAGGGTCACTTTGCTTCAGATTGTCCCAAGAACAAAAGGGATAATAACAACAACTTCAGCAAGAAGAAGAAGGGCAGCAAAAGAAAGTTCCATGCTCATGCTGCCGAAGATGATGAACCTGCAAAGAAGAAGGCTAGGGCAGAAAGTGATGATGACTCATCAAGTGAGGAAGAGTATGTTCTAATATCTGCTCTCACAGGTACTATCTCCCATGGTTGTAATAATTGGTTGATTGATAGTGGGGCTTCCAAACACATGACTGGGTTTAAGGAATCTTTTGTGAATCTATCTGAACATGAATCACACCATAAGGTGAAACTTGGGGATGATTATCAATACCCAATCAAAGGAAGTGGTGAAGCTTCCTACAACCTAGATTCTGGAAAATCTTTGAAGATGAAAGAAAGCCTTTATGTACCTGGGATCAAGAAGAACTTACTCTCCATCTCTGCTTTAGATGCAAAAGGTATGAGGGTTGCATTTGTGGATGGCCAAGTCCTAATGTGGCCAAAGGGAAAGACAATCGATGATGCAGTAGTGATTGGAGAGAAAGAGGGAGGTTTGTATAAATTGAAGGGTCAACCTGAACATGCCATGGTACATGAATCCATGGAGCCAAGTGAACTTTGGCATAGAAGACTTGCTCATATGCACTATAGGGCACTTCCAATTGCAAGTAAGGCTGTAGAGGGTCTTCCTGAAATCAAGTCCAAACATGAAGGTGTTTGCAAAGGATGTGCAAAAGGTAATAACATTAAGAAAGATTTCCCAAGCAGTGAAAGCAAGGCCAAAGATATCCTGGAAATCATCCACTCAGATGTATGTGGTCCTATGTCATCCAGTTCTCTTAGTGTGTATGTTTATCATGTCTCATTTATTGATGACTTCTCCAGGAAGACTTGGGTATACTTCTTGAAGAACAAAGATGAGGTGTTTGATAAGTTCAAGGAATTTAAAACCTTGATGGAGAATCAAACTGACAAGAAGATCAAAACATTCAAATCCGACAATGGTGGAGAATTCACCTCAGGTGACTTCAAGAAGCTTTGTAGTGATTCAAGGATTAAGAGGGAGTTGAATGCTCCTTATAATCCTCAACAAAATGGAGTTGCAGAAAGGAAGAACATAACTATCATGGAAGCAGCAAGGGCAATGCTGCATGACCAGGATCTACCTATGCATCTATGGGCAGAAGCAGCTAGAACAGCTGTATATGTGCAGAACAGAACACCCCACAAGATATTGGACAACAAGACACCAGAAGAGGTCTTTTCTGGTAAGAAACCTGAAGTCAACCATCTAAGAATATTTGGTTGTCCAGTATACACTCACGTCCCAAAGGAAAAGCAGACTAAACTAGATCCTTCAGGAAAGAAGGGTATCTTTGTGGGTTACAGTGAAAGCTCGAAGGCTTACAGAATATACTTTCCAGGGTTCAAGAAGATTGATGTCAGCAAGGATGAATCAAGAGGGAGCACACTCCAGTAGCTCCTGCAAGGATGCATATTTTCAGAGGGAGTTGACCATATTCCTACATTCCACAACATAAAGGTGTAGAAGAAGCTACTTCAGCAACTCCTACCAGGAAGCAAAGACTCAGAGGGAGTCCACCCAACAAACAAACAAAGATAAGTATTTCAATTATCATTTCTTGCCTATTTTGTTTGTTTAAATAATATTATGCTTATGTTCCTAGACTTAGGAGATGTATTATGCATATTAGAATGATTGCATTAATGAACAGTATACTACTAATATGCATGTGATGGGTATGTGGCCTATGGCACTATACAACATTCCAGTGCTACTTATCTAGAATGAAACCTCTTTGCTGACATGTCGGGAGTAGTGCAAACTCTTAACAATGTTCTGGTAGAGACTGGAAGGCATCTAGAAAGTTGTGGAACATGGATAAATGTTGTATTGAAGCATTGGCTAAGATAACTGCATGACTGCATGACATATTTCTTTATGTGTAAAGAATTTGTTCTGAAAATTATGATATGTTTCTAATCATGCAATTTAACTTGTTTTGTATGAAAGACCGTATATCTTCACCTACAAAAGGACTACAACATTTGTTCCAGCAACAAATTATCTATTAAAGATATTGAAGTTCCCAGGATATGGGAAGAATGCAATGATCCGTCGATCATGAAGAATGATGTTTTGGATGTAGTCCCAAGACCTGAAGGGATGTTTGTTATGACTTCCATATGGATCTATCAAGATCAAGCATGCTACAGATGGCAGCATAGAGAAATATAAAAGTGATGAAATAGAAGATACACCAGATGGATTTCAAGACAGCTTTCTTGAATGGTGTAGTTGAAGAAGAAGTGTATGTGGAGCAGCCACTTGGTTCTGAGACACATGACAGGGTGTCATATATGTGCAGAACTTGGGTATGATGCACCACTTTCTAGGTATGGAGGTGTGGCAGAGTGCAGATGGAATCTTCCTTGGACAAGGGAAGTATGCAGTAGAGATCCTGAAGAGGTTCAGTGTGATAGACTGCGAGGCTATGGCATCGAATCTGAAGCTTCTATGTGATGCTTCATCTGAGCCGGTTGATGTCTCTATGTATCGTCAGCTGATTGGGTCCTTGATGTCCCTGACGAACACGGGACCAAATATTTGCTTTGCGGTGAACACATTGAGTCAGTTCCTGACAGATCCGAGGAGTGTTCAATTGGTTACTGTAAAGCATGTTCTGAGGTACCTGAAGGGTACAATGGATTATGGGCTCAAGTATGAAGTGAATAAAAAATTTAACCTGCAGGGTTATGTTGTTTCAGATTGGGCTAGCAGTGCTGCAGATAGGAAGAGCACATCTGGGTGCTGCTTCAGTATGGGATCACGTGTGATCTCTTGGTTTAGCAGGAAGTAGTCCTGCGTAGCACTGAGTACAGCTAAGGCAGAGTATGTTGTAGCCTGTTCAGCTAGTTGTGAGGCAGTATGGCTACAGAAACTACTGTCTGAGTTATCTGATCTCCCGTTGGATGCTACTGGTATCTTCTGTGATAAACAGAGTTGTGTGAAGTTGTCTGAGAACCCGGTGTTTCATGACAGGTCGAAACATATAGAGATCAAATATCACTATATCAGGGATATGGTGCAGAGAGGAGTTGTGAAGCTCCTGTATGTTGCGACAGACGAGCAGATTGCAGATGTGCTGACGAAGCCACTAGCCAGGGTGAAGTTCAAGTACTTTAGAGAGAGGCTTGGTGTTCTTCGGATTGATGACACTTCGAGGAAGAAATGATGGACACATTTGCTGAAGCCATTCCAAGCATGTTGGAAGGAGGATCCTTCACATGGTTGTGGATGTAAGCGCTGGATGATGAGCATCAGGATGATGTTCTGGTTTTTGCTTTGTATGATCAGTTGGATCATTTTTATATGTATGTATGCATCATGTTGGATGCTGGATATGATCAGTTGGATCATTTATATGTATGTACGCATCATGTTGGATGCTGGATATGATCAGTAGGATCATTTGTATGTATTTTGTATATGCATCATGTTGGATGCTTGGACCATGTATCTGTATATGTATCAGGTGGATACATTGTATGATCAGGTAGATCATGTAAATTGATATGTATCATGTATGATCAGGTGGATCATGTATTTGTATTTGTATCAGGTGGATACATTGTATGATCAGGTGGATCATGTATGATGATATGTATCAGGTAGATACTTAGTATGCATCAGGTAGATGCATTGTATGATCAGGATGATCATGGATGACGAGCTTCAGGATGTTTCTCCAGATGACATGCAGTAGGATGTTGCAGTGATGATGATCAGGATGATCATGTGTACATCAGGATAATGTATGGTGAGTATCAGGTTGATACTCTATGGCCGTGGATCAGGTTGTGCAGATGAGCATATAATTTCGCCCCTGAGAGATTGCAGATAGTCTTTTGAGGTTTTGCATATGGCATATAATTTAGCCCTGGGATATCTGGAAAATGATCTTTCGAGGTTTTGCTCTGGGAGGGCATATAATTTGGCCTTGGGAGATCTGCAGATAGTCTTTCGAGGTTTTTCCTATGGCATATAATCTGGCCCTGGGATATCTAGCAGATGCTCTTTCGAGGTTTTGTCCTATGGCATATAATCTGTCCCTGGGAGATTCGATAGGTTGAGCTGTGTGCTCGTAATAAGTCCTGGGATGCTCTTGCGAGGTTTTGCCATGAACACATATAATTTGTCCCTGGGAGATCCTATAGGTAGAGTTGTGTGCTCGTAACAGCCTGGGATGCTCTTGCGAGGTTTTGTGGTGACCACATATAATCTGTCCTTGGGAGATCCTATAGGTAGAGTTGTGCGCTCGTAACATCCTGGGATGCTCTTGCGAGGTTTTGTGGTGAGGTCACATATAATATGGCCCTGGGAGATCCTATAGGTAGAGCCGTGTGCTCGTAACAGCCTGGGATGCTCTTTCGAGGTTTTGTGACGCACGCAATAAGTCCTGAGGATTCCACAGTATGGCCAGTGATGACGAAGACCTGCAGGTGGTGGGCCTACATCCAGTATGAAAAATGACTGGCTCTGTAGAACTTTCTATGATGAGTAGAGTCAGAGATTGGTTGAGATAGCAGTAGCAGTGACGATGATGACGACGATGCATCGATGACGATGATCCCAAGAAGAAGACTTGTCTAGCAGATCTGTGTCGAGAAATACCTTCCTAGTTAAGAGGGAGTGTTGATGTATATGTAACTTCGGAATGTATTTCATCTATGTATTTCATATATATTTATTGTACCCTTATTAGAGATGTGTTATTCCTCTATAAGGAAGTGTCGTCATGTGGATTGACAAGTGTTGCAAGTGTGTGTACTTACCGATGGGTTATTAGACCACCATGTGTGGGGTCGGCCCTGAAATATATATATTATAATGTGGATGTGCCTAGCTAGACAAGTCGGCCCCATAAGGTCACTGGGAAAACAAGTTAGTATAAATAGAGATCAGGTGATCTCTATTTAGATCATTCAGAAAGTTATATCTCTCTCACTCAGAAAGTGGCGCACTAGTGAGGAGGAGGATCATCTGCTACTAGGAGACTATCTTGGTGTATTTTGGTTGTACTTTGGTTGAGCCATTGCTCTCTCTATCTCTTAGGAAGTTGTGGGGTTTTTCACCTTAGGGTTTTCCCCGCGGAAACTCTATGTCTCTTGTCTCTCATGCTTTTGATTCTTGTGATGCTTGTGATGCTTATTGTGATTGTCATGCATTGATATATTGTATATGTTATTCTCTCAGTGAAGATCCTAGAGTATCGTGAATTAATGCTCAAAATTTAACATGCATGAGTAGTTTAACTGTTGGATTGGATTTCTTAGGTTAATTAAGTAGTTGTCTCTTTTAGGGTAGTATAGTTTCTTGTTTTTATATTTAGTTTCAATTTGAAATTGTTTTATAGCTAGGTTTCTGAATTTGTTTCATAGTTAGAGTTTGAATAGTCTGTTCTATTCCTATAATAGGATTAAGTCTTGATTCGTAGACTAGTAATTTCTTTACATATTGCAATTTCAATTCTTGTCAATAGAGTAGAATAGTATAGATTGATATGATTTTGATCTGTTTGTTAGGTTAGGTCTAATCAATTTGATAGTTTCCATTTTCAAGTTTGACTCAGTTTTTCATTTTGAAAGATCTTTAAATATTTTCATTATTAAACATTTCTAAGGTCTTCCGAGCCAATACCTTAGTTGCCCTTCTACCTCAGCATATATTTTGTGACAAATCGAAGTGTACAAACCCTAGTTGATAATAAATATTTAGAGAATTTAATAAACATAAATAATACCAAACAATGCACCGTTTCAATCATTTTACTAACCCCTTCCCATGATAAGGTACCATAGTATTCTATACATCGTTCAATCCATTCCTCCATCCAATCAATATTGTTTGCAATGTATAAATGTATTGCATCCCACACGCGACCAACTATATGAAAAAATAACAATTAAGAATTGTAAATTAGCTATCATTAAAGGCAATTAAGTTTACCTTAAAATACTGATGGAATAATAAAAATTACATAAATTGCAAAATTAATTGTATAATAAATTAAATATACACCATTCAATTACCTTTCACTTTCCTCATTCTACCTTTCCCCAAAAAGACCTCCCCTTCAAATTTGTTGATGGAGTCAACATGCCAAATGCAAGGCAGATTGATAATTTTTGCTAAATTTGGAAGATACTGACTAATGTACACCATGGATTGATATAGCATATAGCCCTGCACCATATAACCCTTAGGACGTGCTCTTTTTCTAACAAAATACTTCAATGAATTCAAATGCCTTTCCACCATCCACATTGACCTTGAGTTTACAGGTCCACACAATTCAATCTCCTCAACTTGGTGTATGAGTTAGTGTTCTTGTGCATTGAAAAATGCTAGAGGTAAATACTTCTGCATTTCACACATTAGATGAGGAATTTCTCTCTTCCAATACCTAATATCTTCTTTATGGATTTCTTTAGATGAAATCCACCTACAAAATATGCAATAAAATAACAGTGATAAACCAGATTGAGGCATATATATAAAGTTCCAAGTTGTAAAACACAATATGTCAATAAGAAATGCAACAAAAAGAGCGAATATTTTCATGCATATAAAATTGTTACTTACCTCATGTATTTACCAAGATCATATATAACTTGTTTTATGTTGTTGTGAAAGCTATCTGGGAGAGCCAGAGGTAGAACATACTGTAGCAAAAAGAAAATCGTTATCTAATGTTTCCAAATAGGAGAGAACAATTACTAAGAATATTTACTTAATGGAAATTATATATGTAAATAATTACCTTAATGAATATATGCCAGTCATGAGTTTTAACACCGCCAAAATCACCTTTTTTGGTTAAGATATTTTGTATGTTCGATGAAAACCCCGTTGGAAACCTTATTTTCTAAATGACCTCTTTTATAGCATTGTTTTGTTGATCTGTCAATAACCATGGAAGCCTAATATTTCGGTACCCATTTCCGACATTGAAAATAATTACACTTTGCAATGCGTGATTGGCTTCTGCAATGTCACTACAAATTTTTACAATTTTATCTTTGTCAGACCTTCCATCTAATGTCCACCATATTATTTCTGTTACATTCTTCCCGATATGCATTGTATCAAACAAATGAGCTATTTGTAGGTGCTCGTAGTAAGGAAACCTACTGAATTGTATGGGATAACTCTTTATTCCTCGTGGAATCCCATTCATGCCTTAAATACATTCATTAAACATAAACGAAAACACAGTAACAATAATTCATGACACCCATGGTAGAGAAAATTCAGTAAAATATAAAAATCATAATATTACGTGAACATATTATATGCTACATATAAAATTTGCATACCTCGACAATTTCTGTTATATTTCAACTTCCATAGGTGGTGTCATTATTCGTGGTTTCTTTCCATTCTCTTCTTTACCATTGAATTTTGTTTTTTCAAAAGTTCGGTACCTATGGTTCTTAGGGAGGAAGTGTCTGTACTCATCGAACACATCCTTCGCTAAACTTCTTGAACGACTAGATTTTATCCTAGGACCACATATTGAACATGCAAATTTTCCCTTTGTTTGAAGACCTGCGAGATATATGTATTAATGTTATAGAATCAAAATATTATTAATTAAAAAAAATGCATGTTTTTTTGCCTTAAAAACATATAATTTTAACGACGTGCAACATAAAGTTACATACCACAAAAATGTGTTAACCCGGGAGCGCCATGAACTGTCCATGCAAGTATTCCATGGAATTGAAATTGTTTCTGCCCTATTGGTCTGGAGATGTCATACATAGTGATTCCAACCCATAACTTCAATATCTCATCGATAAGAGGCTCAATATATACATTCATATCTTTAACTTGGTACTTACCTAATTGATCAATAAACATACAATATTGCTATTTAGTTATCTGTCCCAATATATAAAAGGTGTTCTCATGCAACAATTAAACAAATAACTTAATGATATAATATAATTACTTTCAAAAAAATACCTGGAATAATCATTGCCAACATTGTGTGCTCTCTCTTAATCGACATCCAAGGAGATAGGTTATTGTTTATGATGAAAACATGCCACACTGAGTAAGTAGAACGAAGCTCACCAAATGGATCAAAACCATCAACTGCCAATGAAAGTCTAACATTACAAGGTTCATCTTTACAAATTGGCCATTTTTCTTGGATGTTCTTCATTGCAGAACCATCTGCAGGCATTCGAAGAACACCATCTTCACTTTTGTTCTTCGCATGGTAATCCATAAACTGTGCTATACTTTGGCACCTAAATACTCGTTGGAAATGTGGAATTATGGGAATATAACGAATAACTTTGCGAGGTACCTCTTTTGTTACATGATCAGTTCGATATCTACTAATTTCACATTGTGGGCATTTGTTTTCTGATGCATACTGTCCATAATATATAATATGATCATTAGGACATGCATCAATAGCTTAATACTCCACTCCAATATATTTCATTATCAAGAATACCTCTCGACTTGTGCGTGGTAAATTATTTGATGGTGGTAATAGAAATTCACCCAACAATCTGCAACATTGACAAAAAATGAAATGTAAACAATGTACGTCATAAATATTTCATATCCCTAATTTACGAATTAATAAACACTAAAAATAGAGGAAAACAATCAACTTTACATATACCTTAATTGCTATGTGAAACAAGTGTGACTCTGATAAACCATTCAAAACCTTTAAGTTCACCAAAAACAATATAGAATATAGAATATTGGTTGTTGAGCCTTCATAAAGAGGTTCTTGGGACTTCTCGAGTAGAGGAACATCATGAATATCATGGAGGTTGTCCTCATCCAATGAAGCAAATGTGTCTTGGAGCAATCTATTTATCTCATCTTCACCATTAGTATGAATAACGTCATCTTCATCCATAGGATCATTAAGAACTCGATCTTCAATAGCATGATCTCCATGCTCGTCTCCTTGTAAAGTAGTATTTCTACTATTATGTGGAAAATAGCTCTTTGTCGGTCGACATTTGGGGGGCATTGTCTTTATATTTACAAACAATGCAATAACATTAGTGTATAATATACAACACATATATTTAAAATGATAATTTTTTTTTGTGAATACATTATCAGTACTATTACAAGAAGTACATTATGTAATGAATAATGTCTTACCAAGGGATGATATTCATACCCCCTTTAGCATGCCCCTTCTCCTTACAATGTTTTTCAGCTGTTGTTCTTAAAAGTATTCTATTTTGCAAACCTCTGCCATCATTGCAAGGGCAATAAGACTTTCCATCACCCTTCGCCTCCAATGTTGCCTTAATATCAACATACCTCTTATTGTTTTCTTCCCAGGTATATTTATTTGACATTCTGATAGCCTATAAGAACAAAAAAAACTCATTAATCAATATATAACTAAATTGAATAGACTATATATATATTAAAGGAGACCGAAAATTAAAGGACGTGATTAGAGGATTACCTAATCATGTGTAGAGGATTGCCTAAGTAATTCCCTTGGATTACTACATGTTGTTCCAATAAGTATTGGCGTATGGTGGGTAATGGCTATTCATTCTACATAACATGAATTTATATATTGCCTTAAAAAAGGGGATAAGGAATTGTGTTAATGATGTCACAGATTAAGAGTTTACATATTACTTCAATGCATGTGTTGGTATATTAATAGATATGGTGTTTCCTTATAAAGTAATGAATTTCTATCTAAATGTCCAAGCAGGTTAGTATGTTGGGTTGTAAGTGTATTTGTGAAAGGAGTTGTTACACCATTTTGCCAAGTGGTAATACCCATAGGATAATGAGTGGTTAATTGGTTCCCTACGTTGGTTTATAATTATTAATTGCAAGAAAGTCTACATTATGGTGCCAATGGATCTAATGTAGAAGAAATTGAGGGGTCGGTAATATTGTTCATGTTCGTTATACTAGAGATTAAAAGGTTTCAACACATTGACATGATATTGTCAAATGGGATTATGAATATAGATGTAGACCCTCAAAGTTTGAAAGGATTGTCAAATGGGATTATGAATATAGATGATAATGAAATTGTCAAATGACTATCAAAGTTTGAAAGGATACACTATTGTGGTCTCATTGGTTATCTATGAGGGGGCTAGCTAAATCTAATTAGATAGTGTACTTGAAATCTACGATGATGGTCCTATTTATTACAATGACGATGATTTCATTATCAACATCATCATCATCATCATCACGATGATGATGATGATGATGATGCTGGTGTTGTTTTTGATGATGATGATGATTACTGACAATGACGAAGATTCTTATGATGATGATGATGTGAAAATAATGACAATGACCATCACTAGTAACATTGTGTTCCAACTTGCTAGGTTGATGTGTGAGTTGTTTCTAGTTATAGACCAGACTAGATCAATTGTTAAACGATTGTAGGAAAGGGATGGAAAATAAAATGTGATCGATACACAAGTTATGTATCAGAAGATTCCAATTTCAGTACTAACATTGGAAATGATATTAATTCCATGGTTTATTATAGGATTTTCTTGAATTCATAACAATTTATGAATCCAAAAGATGCATAATCCATAATTTCATTGAAATAGTTAATTTTAAATTTATCTTGCTTGGATATCTCCTTGCTATTATTTTTTATTTACCTAGATAGAACCAAAGGCTACCAATAAAAAACATAGAAGGAGCAAAAAAAAAACATTTTAACACAAACCACCATTTAAAAAATTACATTTTAACAGAAATGAAAATTTAAAAATTTACATTTTAACACAAATGACAATTTATAAAATTACATTTTGACACAAAAATCCCAAACTATATAAACACTTGCTCCATTGCATTGAAGCCCTAGTTGGAACAAAAAGGGCGCAACCACAAAAAAGACTAGTGCATTGCAGTCAAACTAACCTGGAAAACGAAGGAGATAAAAAATTCGATGTGTCAAACCAGTACCAGATTCTTGAAATCACAGAACGAAAAACCAGCTAAAAGATCATTGCAACTATAGCAAATGATTTGTGAAAATATGACTTAATAACATGTATTTATAGATGAATGAGGTTCGCGGTTCCGGTGAAAATGCACAACAATCAAATTTAAAAAAAATAAAAAGTCAATGATCTTTAAAAAGTAAAAAAAATGTTCTTTCCTTGACATTCGTCGCTCTAGAGATGCAATTAATGTATGTTGTTATATTGATGAACATCCGTCGCTATAGTGATATTATGGAGCATGCGTCGCTATAGGGACGATTGTCGGGGACAAGATCATTTTTTTCCAAAATTTTTAATTGTTTTTCCACAAAAAATCGATTTTTACTTATTCCTGGCAAACTGTCGTGGAACTTTTGAGCCATATGTAGTAGTGATGCCTATATTCAAAGGAACTAGTCTTGAGGACCCAGAGAAACATCGATTTCTTTGTGAAGCCGTATGGAATGTTAAACAAGTACACGATGATGCTATTAGACAAGCACAACTAGTTACCACATTCAGGGACAGAGCCTTAACATGGTTTATGAAATACTCTGTTGGACAGAATAGGATACTAGTGGATACCAGACTTGCGGTCATCAGAGAGTTTAAAAAACCTAAGTCGAAATTGCAGTGTATCACAGAGCTGAAAGAAATCAAGCAAAAACCGAGTGAGACAGTATGGGAATTTGATAAAAAGTTCAAAGCACTGCTAGATCAAGTTAGTTTTGACATAACACCACAAAAACACCAAGAATGGTTCATAGTCTCGTTGTTGCCACATATCAGGTTACCATTGATGAAACAAAAGGTTACTTTGCAGATAGAGGCCCTAGAAATTGCGATGAAACTAGAGGCTTCGCCTATAGGAGAGACTAGTGCATGTATGGTTCAGATACAGACCCAACTAGCAAATTTGACACTACAAATACAAGATATGAAGACAAGAAAAGAAACCAGAGAAGAGGTTTGATGCACAAAGTGTAAAGGAGAAGAACACTCTAAAGAACATTGTCCGGTATTTAGAGATTACATCGCTAGTAGAGCACCAAATCCATTAAATCAACAGCAAGGACCATGGTGTGAGATTTGTCGATGTAGAGGACATTTCCTAGAGGACTATTACCTAATTCATAAATATGTGCAAACACCAAAGAACCTATACTGCACATTAGGTAATTAAGTTGGCCATGATAATAACATCTGTAGATCATATGACCTCATGATAGAAATAAAACACGATGTATATAGAGTTCAAGGGGAAACGTAGAACAAAAATGAAAATGTGCAGTATGATTAAGGCACATATAGAGGATGTGGAGAATTCAAAGGAAGAGGACGAAACACTATACAAGGATGAGGAAGAGGTCAGATTGTGTGTTATAACTGTGCCTAACTAGGACATCTAGCTAGAGACTGCACGAACCCTTGCACTACCTGTAAATACTGTAAATCATTTGAGCATGTCATTGAGGTATGCCCTGTTTTGCAAGCAAAAATGCAAGAAAGAAGACCAGAAGCATAGAATCAGAACATACAGATGATCCCAGCTGAAAAATGGAATACAGATTGAAACATTAATGTTGTGATGCGAAGTGGAGCCACCACAGGAGGATATCAAAGAACTGAAGCTTCGACTTTTGACGATCACCGAGCTAGACAAAATCCTACTGAAGGGGCTTGGATAAGAAAAGCAATTGGAAAAACACCCGATTTCAACCTGAATAAATAAAAATAAGTCTTCACGGAAGCAAAAGAAACCTTCAAAGAGTCAGAACCTGTAACTCCAAGAATCAAGTTGCGAAGTGAGGCTGCGCCTTTGATGGATATGCCATCTTCGTATGATCGATCACGTACTGCAATAGATCTGGTGAGTCCTGTTGTACAACTTCTATAGAGCTGTATGAAGTTATTAAAGCATGAAAATGCCTTAGTAGAATTATAAATCCTACTGAGTCATTACGAGCAGCGTAATGTGGTGAATGAAGCACACCGAGTGGTTTATCATATTAAGAATCACAAAAGAACCGGAAGAGAAATGAGACTAAGTGCGCAGATCGGGGAATTTGAAATGGATGAGATTATCCTCGACTTAGGCTCATAAGTAAATGTATTGACAAAGCAGACATGGGAACCAATGGGGAAGCCAAAGATATCATGGTCACCCATACAACTGAGGCTAGCCAATCAACAAAAGTTCTACCCTTTGGGAGATTATCAAATTTCCTTGTCGACATCGATGGAGTGCAAATTCAAGCAAACTTTGAGGTTATTGAGATTATAGATGATAGAAATCCATATCCTGCGCTACTAGGCATAGACTGGGAAATTGATAACCTCACAATTATCAACTTGAAAAAGAAGCAGATGATACTTGAAGGAACATATATCAGGGTCATCGCACCGTTGGATCCTGCATAAGGACCTAGATATACTGAACCAATAAGAGAAGAATGCAGAGCTCAAGATCTGAATCATATTTACAAGATGACAATGAATCGAGTATACTATGTCAACCCAACTGATAATGGAACATTGATTTGGCGATGTGACCGTTCTTGCATATCAGAATCAGATGCAGGACTGGAGAACTGACACATCGGAATGCACGAAGTATCTGCAAGGAGATGTGCGCAACTCACTAAATCACTGCGCTGGATTGGAACAGAGGTAAGTCCAATCCCTACTTATGATGGTGTGAGTAATATTCATGCATTTTTTCAAGAATATATTATATCAGTTTCAGATGAACATAAGTTAACAACATTGGATACAACACTGCGCACTACACCTGCTAGATGGTGAGTTGCGCATAAGCAGAATCTGAACACATGGGAAGAATGTAAGCACATGATTAAGATCATATTTCTAGAATAGACTGAACTTGTACAAGATAAATATAATGGACAAATTGATCCTAGAGATCACATAGAACTTTGCACGAAAGCATGGACACACGTACCGCAAACAGAATGGATCCATCGGTTTATGCACACATTGGAGCAAATTCTGAAGAACTGGTACACAGAAACAGAGCTCCGCAGAGGGACAGTAGAGTGGTCCATCATGGGTCGGAACTTCCAAGCAACTTTCAGTTTTGAGGATGACTGTCCAAGTATAAATGAGGCATTGCAGATCATCAAAAAGAAGGTATTTAATGACACACTGGAACCTATGTATCAACAACTAGAATGGGAAAGATAGCTAGAGCATGCCCTGGAATGTTATAACTTCACATTAGACGACGATGAAGAGGAAAGTGAAGATGAATACCCGCGCAATGTTAACATACCTGAGTCGGAAGTAGAGCGCGAAGTAGAAGGACCTCCATTGGAAATTCCAGATTTAAGTAATCCTGTGAAAACTTGAAAAGTGAACATTGGAACTACTGAATAACTGAAGTTCGCTTCCATAGGTGATTACTGGGATGAGGAGACAATTGCGTAGATAGCAGATTTACTCTGCGAATATGAAGACTTATTTCCTACAAATATTTCCGAAATGAAAGGAATTTTGGGTGACTTGGGAATCATGAAAATACCTCTCAAGCCGGATGCGAAGCCCATTAAGCAGAGACCTTATCGACTTAATCCAATATACAAAGAAATGGTAAAAGCAGAGCTCGATAAGATGCTTGATGCAGGAATCATTGAACTTGTAGAAGAGTCAGAATGGATACGTCCCATGGTTACCCAGAAAAATAAAACTAAAGGCTAAATTAGGATCTGCGTGGATCTTAAGAAGCTGAACAAAGCATCGCTACATGATCCATTTCCTACTCCATTCACATATGAAGTGTTAGACAATGTTGGAGGGAATGAGGCATACTCTTTCACTGATGGATTTTCTAGATGTCATCAGATCATAATTGATACAACATACAGGCACAAGACCACATTTGCCATTGAATGGGGCTCATTTTCGTACACAGTTATGCCCTTTGGTCTGAAGAACGCACCTGCTATTTTCTCCAGAGTAGTTGTTGTTGTATTCAAGGATTTTATCCATAAGTTTTTAGAAGTATATTTTGATGATTGGACAGTATTTGGATTATTGAAGAACCATTATACCAGCTTAATACTGATGATAGCAAAGTGTAGACAACATTAGATCTCCCTCAATTTGAAGAAAATCATATTCTGTGTGCCCTATGGAATTCTACTGGGACACATTGTTTGTAAACAAGGACTGGTGGTCGACCCAACTAAAATCCCAGTTATTGTGAATTTTCCAACGCCTAATTTAGTAAAACAGTTACGCACTACATTGGGACACACATGCTACTACAGAAAGTTCATCAAAGGATATGCGCAGATAACTGTTCCTAGGGAAAAATTGTTGAAGAAGGAAGCAAAGTTCATTTGGACTGCGAACTGTCAGAAAGGATTGGAAACATTGAAAGAGAGGATGGTAACTGCGCCTATCTTAGTTTTTCCGGATTGGAGTAAACCATTCCATGTGCATGTAGATGCTTCATCCATTGCACTTGGCATTGTGCTAGCTTAGCCGGGTGAGGGAGGCATTGACCATCCTATTGCATTCTCAAGCAGGAAGCTGTCCTCAGCAGAAAATAATTATACCACAACAGAAAGAGAAGGCTTAGCCATGGTGTACGCATTGCAAAAGTTCAGACACTATTTGTTGGGTGCGCACTTCTGTATGTTTATTGACCATTCAACTTTGAAATATCTGGTCAATAAACCAGTGTTAGGGGGAAGAATTTTTAGATGGTTGTTACTCTTTCAAGAGTATGATTTTGAAATCGTTGTTAATCCAGGAAGGCTGAACTCAAGACCTGATCATATTTCCAGAATTGAGTCAGGCGAAGAACCTACCAACCTGGAAGATAATCTACTAGATGGGTAGTTGTTTACTATCCAAATAGAAAATGACTATTATAAGGATATTGTGGAATTCCTGACCACATGCTTGGCACCTACAGAGTTTACTACGCAACCGAAGAAACAGTTGGTAGTTAAAGCAACTGACTTCACCATAATTGCAGGACAGTTATACAAGCTAGGCTCAGATGAAGTGCTGCGCAGATGTGTGCTAGAACACGAGAAATCATTGATACTTTCTGAAGCACATTCAGGGGTGTCTGGAGGCCACTACGCAGAAAGAGCCACTGCGCATAAAATTCTAAGAGCAGGGCTATGGTGGCCTACACTCCCCAAGGATTCAAAGGAGCATTGTCGTAGTTGTGATGTTTTCCAAAGAACAGGGAATCCATATTGCAGAGATGAGATGCCATTGAGGCCAAAGGACTATAGTGTAGTTACTGCCGTGCAACTCATTTTTGAAAAAATCCCCACAAGGTTTGGATGTCCAAAGATCCTAATGAGCGATCAGGGAACCCACTTTTTGAATATAACTATTGAAGTCCTGACTGGGGAATTTCAGATTTACCATTAGAAGAGCACACCATATCATCCACAGGCCAATGACACTGTTGAAGCTTTTAACAAAGTGTTGGAAAATGCGTTGACTAAGGTATGCAATACAAACAGGGATGATTGGGATCTGCGAATACCACCCGTGTTATGGGAATACAGGACAACTTGTAAGAAGTTGACAGGCCATACACTGTTCAGATTAGCATATGGACAGGAAGTTGTGATTCCAATGGAATACATAGTACCAAGTTTGAGAATTGCAACATTTACAAGCATGGAAGATGATGAGACAATGGAAGAAAGGCTACTGCACTTAGTTGGGATAGAAGAATATCTCTTCATTGTAGGATTTCACCAACAAGTGCAGAAAGACAGAGAAAAAGCATGGCATGATTGCCACATCAAGTATAAATCCATGATCGCCACATCAAGTATAAATCCTTTCAGGTAGGATATCTTGTTCTCCTCTATGACAGTAAGTTCATGAAGTTTCCTGGAAAATTTAAGATGCATTGGATAGGGCCATATGTGGTCAAGCATGTTACTAATGGTGTTGCAGTTCAGCTTGCCACATTAGCAGGAGAAAACCTACTGAGTCTTATTAATGGAAGTAGACTAAAACCCTACAAGGATAGTCCTACTTTGCCAAACCCTCACTGATTAGAAGTGAAGAAAATTTTAAGTGTCAAGTATAGTTGCAATTGGACACTAAAATTTGCACAGAATCTGTACACAAATTTGTTGATACACGAAGTCACATAAGATGCGAAGTGCACGTTGGAAGTTGTGATGCGAAGTGCACGTTGGAAGCTCTGATGCGAAGTGCATGTCAGAAGCTGTGATGCAAAGTGCACGTCAAAAGCTTTGAAGTGAACTACACATAAGAAGCGTAGGTGCGAAGTTAAATATCAAGGAGCACAAGTGCACCGAGGAACTTCGCAAAAACGTTTTGTCAGAACTGTGAGCATAGTTCGAAGAAATTAGCTGTTAAAATGTCGGTCGAAAAAATAGTCATTATACAGTGTTTATGCCGATGGCCTCTTTTGCATTTAACGAAAACTTATCCATTTATGATGCATTCAATGAAGGAAAGGACCAGGATCGTCGATGAATTTTTCTAACTGTCACAACATTTAATGTCTATCTAGCCGTTTGTGGGCGCCTCAAGGTTAATTGAGCGTATAAATAACGCTAATCCCAGACTCGTGGGATTTACCATAAGTTTTCATTTTTATCGAAAGAAGAATTTCAGTGTTTACCAGTGAGTGCCGAACAATCTCGAGAGCACACAAACCGATTTCCAGGGGAATGTCTGAGCAGTCAACAGTTGAACAAGTTGTGAAGGACTTTAAATGCTCTAGGATGGCGGGGTTGATGAAAACACTCGTTAAGAAGTCTGTTTGAGAAAGAGGTTCAGGGTCAAGAAGCTTGCCGCGCCATGCACCAGCCATGTAGCGAAAGGATAAGGAAGCGATTAAGGATTCCGAGAAGCTGAAGGCAGGAGGAATTCCAAGGCCCAGAACACCATTACCACTAGGGGACAAGCCAATCTACCTCACACATGAGTATATCCCAACTAGAAGGCTTGACGTGCCAGCGGTTCACCTGTTCAAGAATGCACAATATGACATCCCTTTACCACCTATTTCCAGCAATGTGGCTATCCAAATGAACTTACTCGGCAAGATAACATTTTGTAAGTTCTCAGACCATGATCTCTTAGAGGGAAAGGAACCTAAAGAGCCAAAATTTCCTTAGTTCCATCCCGACCAGTATATGTGTCGAAAGGTTGATGCGAAATAGGGACAACCTATCATTGTCGCACGGGATTGGATCAAGTTGTTGGTGCCATCTCGTTTGTTGCATCTCCTGCGTATACCCCATTTTGAACGAAGTCCTGAGTGTACTGCGGTGGTGCGCACTTTGCTGTCGTGCACGCACCAGGGCAATCTATGGCTTGAACGTAGGATCAATATCAATGTCGACCTAATCTACCGAATCACCCATCTCGGCAAGTGAGGTGATGATGTTGCAGCGGAGTTTGTGGGAATGTCGAAGGACAAAGATATTTCTAGGTGAATGAAGGAAGAATTCAAATTAGTTAAGGGGAGTTAGGGCTATGTTACAGACAGAATTGAAGACACAGCTACATGGTTCATCGTCCAGCTTATAGCAGGTAAAAGTTTGTGGAAGTGTAGGCCGGCGGAGGTGCCGGCCACAACGGTTCTCCTCGCTGCGAAGGCCAAGGATGGGAACCCATACAATTGGGCAGGCTATTTACTGAATGAGTTCCTGGATGACGTCTGCGAAACTCAGGAGACTAGAAATGCATTTCACTCCACTTGGATGCTTATACTAATTGCTTTTGTAGGCTGGAAGGAGCCATTGTACTAGAACAACCTTCCAATGATAACGAGAGATTTTCGAGTGACAAAATATGCCAGGATGTGGGAAAACGCTCATAATGAAAGACAATGCGTAAACAATGAACATATGTACACTTACTATGGGAAATTGTGCGATTTGATACAACGCACTCTGCGCATATCAAAGGACATGACAACCATGTATCTCCAAAGTTTGTTATTCAAGGCTGACTTGCACTCTATCTATGTTCAGCCAAGGGTCGAGAAGCAGAAACCATAGTGGTTCCCAATGGATTACCAGCTAGATGCGCAGAGGATCGACCTTGCCATGGAAGACTGGCCACTAGAGTGCAAGGTTGATGCACCGCTGGAAATCCATACCACATCAGATGAAAGCAAAGCTAAAGATCCACTGGATGAGGAAGAAACAAGAAAAGATGAGACACAAAAAGATACTACTGAGGCACAAACAGGGGAAAAGAGAAAGGACCCTGAAAGTTTGACACTAGAAAAAGGGGATAAGAAGAAACATAAGGCGACAAAGACTTTGCCAGAGGCGCAACTACATGACGACGAATACTACTGCATTTAACTGCACGTAAGTGAAAATCTAGAGGAGGTTCTTGCTATAAAAGACAACAAGAGCAAAGAATCTCATGCACAACTGAACCAGAATCTCGTAGAGCTCAAGAGTATGGTTGCGAATATAGAACAAGTCCAGCATGACTTGGTTCGAGAGTCTGACTCTGAAGGCAGGACGGGTGAATCTAGTCAAAGAAAGATAAGGCCACCTGCCTTGACAATGAAACCCCACCTAGTTAGAATGAAGCTAATTAACATCATCTTCCCGAATGATGAGTTAACCAAAGGTGCGAAAAGGTTGGAGCACCTCGACATTAATGTGGGTATGATACCTCTTGAGGGGTTGCATAATATGCATCTGCAGGTTGTAGAAGAGACAAGAGATAGAGAAATAATATCTTACAATCAAAACTTACATCTAGAAGAGAGATACAAAGAGATAATAGAGGTATGTGCACATAAAACAAGAGAACTTTCTAAAGCGTAGGAGAAGCGAAGAAGGCTAGAAGAGACAGTTTCTACGGTATGTACGCAGATACCAAAATGTGAAGCGCAGCCGGAGATAGAAGATACCATAGTTAAGATTGGAAAGGTGGTAAGCGATCTTAAAGCAGAGATGGAGGAAATGGAGATCGACAACCAGGAAGAGGTTGCTAACCTCGAAACTCAGAATCCACCTAGTACCCCGCCGAACATGGTAGAAGTAAGAGCTACCACACTAAGGTCTTCAGTAGAGAACATCTCCATTGAAATACTGAAATGCCAAGAATTACTTCATGAAGCTACTAAGATATGGACTACGCTATAGGAGGATATTTCCTTACAACAAATTTAGGATGATTTGCATCAACGAAAAACAGAGCTGGATTCCATGAACGCAGCCATGAAATCCTTGAGACCCATGGAGAAAATCCAGAAGTTTGCAAAAGTCAAGGATTTGACGAGAGAACTGAAAGTTCTAAGGGAGAAGGAGGCTGAGACTTCAACGAGGTTACAGCCAATGCAGGAAGAGGCTCTCGCCCTCTCTGAGAAAATCAAAGAGAAGTTACAAGAACTCTATACCATAGATAAGACAGTATAAGAGTATTCCCAGGAAGCCATGTCATAGGAGATGATGGACACTGTAAAGGACTTCGAGCAAGAAACAAAGGAAGAATTTGCGAAGCTAAGCGCAACATTTTAGGAATTCACTGGAATATTGATTCCCCTAGAGGACGCGCAACCAGATCCCAGTGGATGAGAGACGATCCACAACTAAGTGTTAGGGGCCTGTTGGGCGTGGCCCAAGTTGGCATAGTTTTTGGTAAAGCAAATTCCAAGTAAGCGCAGTGGAAAAGCGAAGTCCAAGCATGGCATAGTTTTGTTGATGTGTAGCTCCAGTGAAAACAATTATTTTTGGCATCAAAGTACAAGCAAAGTGAGGTCTAGCAATGACCTATTTTGGGTAATCCAGTCCGCAGAATCCCAAGAGCAGGGTGAGGAGCGGCGCGGAATTGGAGGAATGTGACCCATCGCCTTAGTACAGACAGTACTAAGACAACCAAAGCGGTAGAAATTGTTAGAAGAAGAAGGACGGACTGATAGCGACCGATGGAGCAGAGCAGTGGAAAGTGACATGCCAGAATGCAGTTGGAGCCACGCAGTCAGAATTGCGGTTGTTAGAAGAGGCGTCAGAGCCAGAAGCAACAGAGAAAGAGGATCGAAGTCAAGTAAAGTAGCTTTCGACTACGATAGGCCGGGTTAGCGGGGTAACCGCACCATTTTGGCGGGATTTTTGGAATTATAGGAATTTTGGCCCACAATCATTGTAAAGACGTGACCTTCGGGCACGATCTATAAAGAGGCCAATTTTGTAAGGGAAGGGTTGGTCATTTTTTGTCTCAGTTTTGTATTGTAAGAACAAGAAGAGAGAAAGAGAGTCTGCAACTGTGTGTGCAGAGACCCATTATAGAGAGAAGAGTCTGCAGCTATGTGCGTAGATTGGAACTATTAACCCATCTCGTTAATATAAACAATAGTTCCCGTGGATGTAGCTCCCATCCCGGGGGTGAACCACGTAAATACTTGTGTTATGTGATTGAATGAGTGTGATTGTGTGTGCTTATGTTTATGTTTACATTCATACTTATGTTTATGAATATTAGTGATTTTATATGTATTTTCACATATATGATGGATGAAAATGATATGTTAAGTACTGAACATGCATAAATAAATGTGCAAGCGATTCTGAGCAAGTTGAATGTGTAGTAGCATGGGTAAACACTAAGTCAACGAAGTCTGTAAATTGTGTGATTCCTTAGAAGTGCAGTCCTGGAGTTGTGGTGTTGTATTGTATTGTATTGTAGAAGTTGTGAAGTGCGCAGTTTCATAGGTGCGCAATAATCACAAATTATATGCGAAGTCGGGAGAACTTCACTTGCGCTAGTTTCATAATTGCGCATCGCCTGATCACAAAATCCTGCTTCTATAATCCCCCATAACTTCGCCTCGGGTGATACCTCAACATGTTCGCAGGTTGTTGCCGAAAGGGTCGTTGGAGAAGTGGAATTGTTGGCCCCATAACAGTGCAGAACCTGGGTCAGTACAAGAAAGTTAAAGAACAAAGTAGTAAGCCAACATCCTTAAAGGAGCAGCCATCAAAATAAGCATAACAATGAAGAAGCATTATAAGCATACTAATCTCAACCTAAAATTGAATCCACAAATCTCTGAACATGATGAAAAAGAAGCACCATTTTAAAAATGGATTCAATCCTAGAAGGGTGGGCCACAATCTTATAATGGATAATGGCCCTGAGGAGACTTATGGAAAAGGGTTTTCAATATTTTAGATGAAATGAAAACCATTTTCCATAAATCTCCCCAGGGCTTGCATCTCGTCAGAAATTTATACTTCTTCCCTAGCTCTATGCAATATTTCAAAATTTATCATTCCTATTATCTTCAATTACCCAGAAGTTATGTTTTAGTCTTTCGACTGTACATTGCAAACTTAAGAACAAAAACCAACTACATGTTGGATATGGGTTCTTAATCAAAATTCCAAACCTTGAGGGTATTTGGAAAATTTGGAGATGTGTACACTCATGACCAAAGGATAACTACATTTGGATATGGTCCTTAAACAAAAATACCAAACCCCTGGGCATTTGGAAATTTTTGAATTGTGGACTATGAAATAGAGAATTCAAATACCTTTTTGGAGCAGGTTATGTCTACCCTTATTGACCTGCAATCCAAATTTTCAAATGACTTTGGTCCGCAAGGTTGACTATTTAGACCTCATCATATTGTACTTTGTTTTTGTGGACTTGGTCAAACCACGATTTTTGTTTGCAGGATCCTTCGGCCTGCAGTCAGAATTTGCAGGGAATCCTAGCCTATTCCTTGTGTAACATACCTCTAGGTAAACATAGTTTTTAGCTGGTTTGCTCACATTGGTATCTCCAACAAATTTTTTCTATTCAGCTATGGATGTATCCATTTTATTTTGGCCAGCGCCAAAGGCACATGATCCACTTCAAAAGGGAATGGCCCAACCATTCCATTTTTCCTCAATGACCCTCCTTATTCACCATGCAACAACTCAGAACAATGCAAAAGTTTCTTAGTATAGCACCGATTGGTGCAAAGTTGCAAAGTAGGGGCAATAGATTATAATGAGGATAACATGCTCATGATGAAGATGCTAACAGTAGCTTCCATGGTTTTGATTACACCTTCCAACAAGTTTGGAGTGCAGAGGGATGGACTTGCTTTTGGATAGGTTTGTTTCACACACACACACACACACATATATAATGAGGATTTGTTTTTTTTGTTTTTTAAAATTATTTTTTTCAATGTGGTTCACAGACGAATATCGGGTTGCTACGTCCATAGAGAAGCAATCCAAGGGGCCCACCCGAAGGGGCCTCACCCTTTTAGTCTATTTCACAGCCTATCCCTGACACTGAACTTGGGTGCCCAACCCCGGAGGACCCAAAGAATTGAACCCTTTCCCTCGACCTCATGACGGATTGGTCCCAAGGATATGTTTTTTTAAATTATATATATATATATAATTTTACAAAACAAAAAAAAAAACAAAAAGAAAAACAAGTCCTCATTTTACCAAACTACACCACGATAGGTACTTCAACTAGAGATTTGGGGTTTTCGCACCAATGTGAGTGGAGAAGGGGATTCTAGTGCCAATCCCAGACTAGTTATAGTGTTTTCTTGTGAGGGAATTTGATTAAATCTAAATATTCCAAGGCATCATCTTAACCTGCTTCCATAGGTATGATCATCGAATCTTAGTCTTCATATAAATGCAATTTCGCAAAATTTTGTTTCAGAAATGAACATTTTAAAGCTTTTTGATATTTGTACTTTTCAGGAAAACAAATGTAGTAATTTGGAAGCATTAAATTTTATGATGAATGATTCGATTAAATATGTATCTTTAGAGTGTGTGAATTTAGGATTCTTGAGAATATTCTCTTGCTTTTGTGCTGGTTTTCCTCTCATGCTTCAGCAATGTTGTATTACTACTACAACAACTTGGTTCTTGATATTTGTTATTCCATCACACGTTGTCTGTTGTAGTATGTTGTTGGGTGTTTTTGAGACATTCACCTTTTGTTTCATTTCATTTTGCTTGCATTTTCTTCCAGTGATGTTTGTTGATATGACATCTTTTAAGTCATCTGTAGATGCAACCTCTATTAGTGGAATTCAAGTTGTCAGTTAAATTCTTTGTTTGATTTTATAGGTGGGCATGGACATGGTTACTCTGATGTGTTCCCATTTGGATTTTGAAGGGCTTCTAGATGAGGTATACTTATTGTCAAATTATTTTCGAGATGGTTGAAGTTACAGGGTATTGTTTACTTTACTACCTAAGTCATCAATCTTGGACAGCATGAAGAGTATAGGTGGTATGTTTCTTGAGAATAGAGGAATTTTATAGAATCTCTAATTTAAACACACTAAGTGGAATAAAAAGTATAGAGTGTTATTATGGACACGTTAATAACTTAATATGTAGATAAAATGACCACAACAATATCCCATAATCCTTTTTATAATAAATAACAAAGAAAATAGTTAAGGTGAATATGTCTGCATATATAAGAAGGTGTAGACCAATGGTGTTGCTGGTTGGTGAGACAATTGTCCATGTACTTAAGCTGTCAAGCATGACAACTTTCTAAGAGATACACCCATTCTAATTAGTATATCACTTTCAGCAGGAGGGCTAAAGTTCAAATTATGTTGACATATTTAGCCTCTAATTTACTATAGTTTACAGGGTAGTAAGATTTTGTAATGTTGCATGTAGTAAAATTTAAGAAATATTGGATTGGAAGGGACTGGTAATTTGACAGATTGAAAAACCATGAGAAATCGAGCTAGATGCATTGTGTATTCGGTCAAGTTCCATCCTCTTCAATACTGACAAGTAAGGCCACAAAACTAGAACATGCAAACCCATCAATAAAGCTGGAACTTGGCAGAATACTAGAAACTGGATAAGATGGGGGCATGATGTCATGATCAACCAGGATCTTGCCAAAATATTGTGATGTGTGGTATTGATATATGCCCATATCATTTCTAACCATCAAGGGAAATGGATCATTAGACAAGTCATCGACTGAACTCCATGTTTGTTCAAAGGAATAAATAGATGCCTCAACTTTATTACAAGATCTATCCAATCCCATCTCCCCCCACCTTGTTGTAGATGTACTCAAAGGAATGCACTGTTCAAAACCAGCTGTAGACAAGTAAGAATTTGAAGAAATTTCTACCAGTTTCTCACCCATGACCCTTTTCTCCATAGTAGGAAACTTAATACGAACATCCCCATCGTGATTAAGAGTGGTATACTATTCTAGAAGATTAGTTGATCCACCTTCAAGTGCACTGGGTCTAGATCTAAGTATCGACATTTGGTTCTTTCTACCAGGTAGTTATACTGCTTTCATGGTATCAATAAGAATGCCTGTGTCTCCATTCTCCCCTGCAATAATAGGAAACTTGTGATGACATGGTGTTGCCACAAAAGCTTCAAGATCTTAAGTTTTCTCGTAAGCTTGATAAGAATCAGTACCCAAACTAGGAGGCAAAAAGGTATTCATGTTCACTGAACATTCTATGCCACCAAAGCTTCCAGTCGAGTTGGCATTGTATCTCCCTGAAAACTCAGTAATTTTCTCAACATCATTACCTTTAGATTGATTTACTAATGTCTTCGTAGTAGTGTAAATTTTATCACCTAGTCTAATGTTCTCTTTTGAACAACCTTATAAGTCACTCTCATATGACCTCTCACAAAAATCAGAATTAAGAGAAGGGTGTCCCTCTAAACTCTCTGCATCTCTTGTTTAACTCTTTCCCCTTGTAATCCAAAAAATATGGGTGGATCTATATTGCCTTGATGAATAGTTTGAATTTTTGCATCACTGGTATCTTGCTGATCTTGGAATGGCATAAATCTTATTGGTGATGGGTTTGATGCAGAATATAAAGGGATTACCCTTAATGAACTACTTTAGAGATGACCTTGAGAAAAAATAATTCCTTCACATATAGGATGGCTCGATTTCATGGTATGTGTTTGTAGCATAGGATCAGAAGGTACACGAGGCAATGCCTGGTGATGAATTGACTATTCATAAAAATGTGGAACTTGTCCTTTAGGAATGGCTTGCTGACAAGTAAATTGCTCCTCAAGATGAGAGGCCTTCTCATGAGGCAAGGTCTGTTGAAAAAGTATAAATGTATTCATGCAATTTCCCACTAAAATGATGAGATGTTGAAGAGACAAAATCTATGTTGGCTAGATCATTGTAATTTTTCACCCTTGTGTCACTCTACCCTTGATCAATATCTGAAGCATTGGGAACTTGTTGCACCTGTGAATGCAACTGACTTTCCCCAGATTGGGATGAAGATAGAGATGAACCCCCACTTCAGAGAAGTACAATCAGGTTGATTAGTTAAAATATAATTTTTAATATAAGAATTTCCAAATGCATCATCCTGAGACAACTGTGATGGATAGTTTGTGTTGTTTTTCGTTGAACACGATGTTGCACATGCACACCTGATTTAATAAGAATATAATCTGGTGGCATGTAATGTAGTTTCATCTAGAGTCATTTACCGTCTATAGTGAAGACATAAATAAAAAGAGAAGCTAAGAGACAACCTTGTCATATACTTCCAGGAATAAAAAAGAACATCAAGAAAAATATGTGGGAGATTCCCTTGATTCAGGGATTAGTTCAATTTATATATTTGATGTCATTTTGTATTGGTTATCCACTTTTGAGTCCTATATTGGACAACTATCAGGTTTTAGGATTTAGTATTGACTCTAATATATATATATATATATATATATATATATATCAGTCTTTTTCCTATACTTATGTGCCAATGTGTTTATTTGATGTGTTGTTGGTTTATACGTTTAAAAAATTGAAAAAAATGAATTTATTTTGTATTTTTTAATGCTTGAGGCGGTTTCTGATTTTTGCCGACTTTTTCCCCAATGTTGCCAAGAAGTTGTATTCCAGACCCCTTTTGATTTTTTTTCGTTGCCGATGTTTCCAAGAAGTTGTTTTCCAAACCCCTTTTGATTTTTTGTCGCTGCCGATGTTTTCAAAATTGTTATTTAGAATCTTCCTAACTATAATCTTCACATGTTAATTATTGCAGCCTAGATAAATCATAAAACATTATTCAGTCATCCATATAAATCAGCTTGCAAAACATATCAAGGTTTCTCTATGCATTTTCGATTAAAAGAGTTCACTTCATAAAATAATAGTGATTTTTATGGATCAATCTCAATAGGGAAACCGTCCCTCCAATTTAAACTTGAGCAGATAAGCAATAAACCATCTATCTAATCACTCTGCTAGTTCATTACTGTGTAGAATTTAGAAACTGCATAAACTGACCTTCTAGAACAACCCTAATCAAACACCTTTTTGCCCCCATTTTCACCCCCCAAATATGTCAAGTATCCTCAGTACTATTTTAATCATCGCTATTGATCCTCCTTAATGCAATTGGTGACATATTTCCTTACAGCCAACACCTTGTACCCATGTGCAATTGGTGGCCTTTCTTTGAGTACTAGATCCCTCTCTTGAAATATAGATATTTTAAGTTTGCTACATTTCAGTAGCTAGTAATGCAGTTTTTCTACAACAATCACTTCATGTGTTAAAAATACATTAACATTTACTCCAGGACTCATGTGGAAAAGCCATTAGTTGTGAAATTATAATAAACCATCTCTAATGATATTTATATAAATTCTAGGAAAAACCCGCTTCACTCACGAAATCAACAAGATATCGGTGATGTTTAAATATCTTGTAACATTTATACTACCTAGTAATCTATATGTTACAGGATAGGCTAGACATTTTGTTGAATGCTTCAATGACCAAAATCTAAGAATGAAGATTTCTTTAACCTTCACATGTGATTTAAAATATCTTGTTTGTACATGATCAAAAGCTTAGTCACTTGAATAAATATATCTTGAACCTTTCACCATTGTAAACCTACAAACAATGCACGCTTTAAGAGTTGTAAATGTTACATCTTATAATTTTTAAGAGCAGACATTGTAGTTTTGTTTCTCTTCTATAAATTTAATTTATTTTAGAACTAAAATACTAAAAAGTAGTTAAAGAAGTATCTCTCTCAAAAGTATTCAACTTTATATTACAAATCTATTTAATCCCTACTTCAACATCAGTTACAAGCCAAAGACAAGAATCTAAACATTATTAATGCCTCCACCTGAAATAACATAGTAAAATTAGAAAAATATCAACATTCTCAATGCCTCCACTTGGAAGAATAGAGTAAAATTAGACAGTCCACCAGTGGTGTAATAGTTAGACTTATTCACGATGTTTAGACTTTAGAAAACTGAATACCTTGGAACATTTTCTTTGGAGAAGGAAGAATATATGCAAAAAGGTACAAGGCCCAATATAATTGTGAAAGGTACTTCACTTGGTAGCTTCTTGGATTTATGTTGGGTCTCTCTACATTGTTAAATGATTTGGTGGTGAGAATTTGGTCTCAGGTCTTTCTTAAATCCGAAACAAAGAAGCAACATACTTCAAGGTGGAATTTTCCACAGAAAGAACCCTCCAAATGAAAGACAACGTCTTCTCAAAGGAATCAAACTCCAGCCATATCTCCAAATATTTGAAAGCTACCTTGTGCTAGAAAGTTGGGGTGAATTATGAGATGATGTTAAATCTGTGAATTTTAGGGTAATCTCTGGCTGATTACATTTTCAAAGACTACCTTTGTCCTCCTGTTGTTGTTTGTCCATAGACCAATGTTTCAAAGGACTCAAAGGTTGCAGGTAAGTCCCCAGGATTACTTATGGAAGGTGTCTAGGAGATTAGGATTCCCAAAACAACTTCAAGGTGCCCATATTCAAAGTATGATGCTATAGAAGGGAGCTACCTCACATAGATGTTGCCCATAATTGGTTTAACATGCCTTTCATTACTACTAGAGTGCATAGAGCTTCTTTAGGGCATGTTGTTGTAGAACGGTGTTGGTAGAACCATACAAACTATCTTGTGCATCACACCTTGAGGATTACCACAAATCATTTGAATTAGGTCACTACTCAAACAAAACCTCTTGAGGCAACACTATTTTTAAGCATAAAGCCACATCATCAAATGCCCTTAATATCCTTTTATTTACCTATCTGAAATATTATTTTCTTGAAGGTAGAATAGTCCATAAATTGTTCAGAACACACGTGGAAATACTTTCACTGCTGCTACATGGGCTCTTCATTGCCCATAATTTGCTTCCGTCATTTGTTCATGCTGATAGGTGCCCATAAACGTTGATATATGCTTCAACAATGTTTTTTCCATAACTGCAACAAACCCAAGACTAACATTTTTTATCAGAATGATATCAGCTGCTAAATATGATATTCATGCTTGATTCCAATCTGCTGCTAAATATCATATTCATGCTTGAAATATCACTCGTGTTGTGTGTTGTAATCTCCTTAGTCTTCCTAGAAGAAACATGCCATATTGGATAAACTTTGAAATGCCTTAAGCTGATCCTATTCTTCCTTATTTTTTGTTTTGGTTAATAGGCCAACGATCCTTCTGTAATATGCGAACTATTTTTTATCACAAGAAATTATGTTCAAGCCAGATTGACAATGCCTTCATAAAAATAGGTACACTTCCACCCACGATGCCAGCCTTATCACCTGCTATACATATTGAATTAAAATATTTCAGGATAGGTGAAACTTCTATAGTGGTTTTAAGTTGAAATAGGAGTTGTCTTGAACCCCTATATTTCCCCATCCAATCAATATTTGTCACATCCAATTGGTCTTTATCCCAAGTGAAAATTTTCTCTCCAATATTATCTAACTTATTTCTCAGAAAAGGAAAATTTTCTCTGTATTTTCACAATTGCAATCCCATAAGAGTCTGGTAGTCAGATAAAATTTCTAGCTCCAAAAAGAATTTCATGACAATTGAAAGGGGTATCTCAACTGAGGTACTCTTCTGCTGTCAGAATAGTAATTTTTGCCTCAAATAAGGATGATAACATGCCTCACAGAAGCCACATGGGAAAATCGCCTTCATACACTATGGTCTTTTAGACTCTTTTTATTTTATGAGGCTCTTTCCATATTGTTTATTGATTTACCAAACTTTTCCCTCCAAGGAGTGATTGCCGAATAAGATTCACATGTGCTTCAGGCCATCATTATGTGGGATTGATACTGTCACCACATTTTCTAGACTTGCAAGTGTTTTCAGGAATTGTTGGGAACTTATATAGGACACTCGGCATCATATCCCCTGTTGTTCAGGAAAATACCTTATAGTGGGGGAGACGACACTACCAACTTACATGGGGTGATAGGTAAATAAATTCATGTTTTGCATTAATTACTACAAATGGAAAGAGTTTAGGATTTTGAAAGTTGTACCTTTTTAACGATGGCTGGTCCTAGCTTTCGCCCAACCTTCCACAGTGATGAACCTACAAAACAAGTTAACCTTCCTCAGCGTATCTTGACTGCAAATAGATAATGAAATTGGAAACAATTAAACATTAATCACAATAAGATATTCAATCAAACAGACATTCAATCAAATAGGCATTCAATCAAATAGACATTCAATTGGGACAGGAAGGGTATTTCCACCTTTTATTGTCAAAGAAATGTAGATAAGTACAAATATACCTGATTTGTCTAGACACTTCTGCAATCGAGCCCTGGGATCATGCTCCCCACAATGACTTAAGAATTCCTCTAGCGTAACAACAAATTATATTTCCTTCTAGGTCCCTCTCTCATGGCTTCCCCTTGTATTTATGGCACAAGGTAGGAAGTTGTATTCGAGAGGTGGTTGAATTGGGAGGTTGGCGAAGTTGCAGAACCAACTTCAACTAATCCCAATTCATAATCTTAATATATTTTTTTATTTCATCTTAAGATGTGCGTAGGTTTCATACCAATAGACTAGCGCACAGTATGCAACTTATGCATTTGACAACCAATGTTCACAACATTTTGGAGAATGTGCGCGAGTTGTCTTCAATAATAGCAGTGTTCAGAATGCTAGATCACTGTGGCGATAGTAGCGCACACATGGTGAAAACTGTAGAAAAAATGTGTTTTTCAGCTGAAGAATGTGATCTTAGCAATAACTCATCCAGGGTCAACCTAGCTCTTCCATCTATAGTGTCTTTTTGTGTGATCGACAGAGCAATGTGATCACGAACGGAGAAGTGAAGATTTGACCTATAACAGATGCCCCCTAATGTGTGAGTTCAGAGGGAAATGATTGCCGAAATACATTATAATTCCAAGTCAGAGGAGGAGCAAGAAACCGCAGAACCAAGTCACAAAAGTACCTGAAAACAACGATCAAGGTCAGCGAGCAATTACAATATTGACATCATAGAGATGTTCGACATGATATAACATGATATCCAATACATAACTGGGAGATGTATATATAGCATGGCCACTAAAATACAAGCATGCATCCATGTCCAAGATGAGAGATCATAGCCATAACAACAAGCTGGATCTATGTCTCATGCAGAGCCAAAATGAGTGTGGCTCAGTCTTGCACAGCTTGGGTGATGCTATCAGAGTCACAAGGTCTTCATCTAAACAAACCAAGGTACAAACCCTAACCATGTGAATAAATGAGCTGGAGTCGAACATGGGGGTTATTGTTTGATTTCCGGTCATTGATGTATACCGTTAAAAAATGCGAGGGCTTCCATCGATAATGATAATGAGGCCTAAGGTACCTAGTACATTCCAACAAGTGTGAATAAATGGACTTGAAGTCGAACACCTGAGGAACCTGTCAAATAAGAGACATTGATGTATTCCCATTATTAAACAGTGAGGGAAACTACCACTGATGACTGCAATCCCCAAGGTACTAACCGAAACTCTAAAATTCATTCCCATAGCATAATGAGTTGAAGTCGATGGGAAGAAGTACGCTGGAAGGGAGGCCTTAATGCATCCTCCATCATCCAAGACGAGGAACACTCACAAGTTTGAGATGATTTGGAGTAGGACTAACACAAGATGAAATAGACTAACACCAATATGGCCGACACATGAATTCAAGGTAAATTGCAGAATGGCTGACACAGTATGTATCCTTGAATAGTGAGCACGACACAAAAGTGACTTAGGAAGCTTTTAACATGAGGGGGAAGTGACATAAGCCTGCAATGTAGGAGACATTAGAATAATCTCCATATGATTGGAAGAATAACCAACCGGAGGAGTAACAAACTCTGAGATCAGGCTCACCCAAAGGTCAAAAAATGAAACCTAACTAAATGATGGACTCAAATAGGTGCTATGTTCAAGGACATGACTGACTTGACTGCCTTTGAAACTGAAAAGATGTGGACATACCCTTCTCTTCCCTTATTATTTTTGGTAAAAGAATGTCCTTCTTGTTGTTTTAATAAGTCCAAGAAAGCAAACTCAATAAGTCCAACCATGTAAAAGTTTAACGATCCCATGGGAGGAAGACTCGGGACCTTCTTATTTTTTACATAGTTCAAAGTAGAGATAGACGAATACTCTATAATACTGATCTATGGATTTTAATATCGAGTTGAGATCTGTTCTTGCTCGCCGGCATTTTCAATTTTAAGGAGTCTGAAAAAATTAAACAATAAATCCATACACCTACCTGTGGATTTTAATATCGATCCCGGGTTGGTATGTGCTCGCTTGGTATTTGTTAGGGTATTCCTATACTCCATCCTAGTCCCACCAGTATTTTGATCATTTACATTTTCAGTCATGCATGCACCTTTAGGGTTTGCATGCATTCTAGGGTTTGCATGCATCCCAGTCATCAGTCCAGCACCTAGCCCTCAGTTAGCCAGCCCCCAGGAGCTTCTCACTATTCAGTTTTAGCCCTCCAGTTGCTTAATGTGCCCTTCTTCACCTACTAGTCCAGTTGTCACTCAGTTACACTCAGTTACAGTTAGTTACACTCGGTTACACTCAGTTACACTCAGTTACACTTAATTACACTTAGTTACACTTAGTTACATTGAGTTACACTCAGTTACACCTACCAGAGTTAGTTTGACTGACGGTTGACAGTTACTTGAGCATTGATGACTCCACTGATGATGATGAAGACTTCCAATTGCACTCCGATGATCATGAGGACACCTAGTTGTGCTCCGATGACACTCTATTGATCTTATGATCACTCTGAGAGGCTAATTTGAATTGCCATCTTAGGCATTCGAATCCTCTCTACCATTGTACTATTTATTTGTCCATACCGTGATTAATTAATTAGTGTGTGTGAAGTATTATTGCTTCTATCTGAGTTCTACTGTACCATATTATTCTGTTGTTCATTATACTGTATTTTTCACTCTTCTTCTATTTTCCTGCTTAATCATAATTACTCTTGTGAGGTATACATCATCTCTTAGATTTGCTGTGAGAATTTTCACATGGTATCAGAGCATGTTGAGAGTATTGTTTATCTCCATTCTTGAGAGTTTTTTGCAGGTTATTACCAAGATTTCGAGTGCAGCAGTTTCTGCATTTTTGCAGCAGTAGCAGTTGCAGTTATTCTATATTGTTTTTGTAGGTCCTGTGCAGCTTCTATGTATTCATCAGTAATTACTCCTCTTGATCCACTCAACTATGATGAATGGAAACCAAGAATGATAGCAGACTTGAAGATCCATGATCTTTTTGATTGTTATTTTGAAAGAGAGTTCGAATCCCCTAAAGAGAAGATTGACTAGTTAAATAAAAGTGACATGCACTTTCAAGCAATAATGTTTTCTTTGTTTGCACGCCAGAGATTCCAATTCAAATACCGTAATGGTGTTGAAACACCAAAGGAGTTATGGAATCCAAAAGAGATATGGGCTCACCTGGATGGAAAATTTGGCAGAGAGAATGAAGGACTTGGTCCCAACCCATTCGAAAGAAAACAAAGTGATGCATTCGCTCCTCTTGATGGTCTCTCAGATCATGCACCAGTATCATATCATATTGAATTTGTTGACAAAGAATTTGCAGATTCTACACTCATGCTCAAACATTCTTCTCTTTCTATGCCAACTCACACTGTAGATATTGTAGAAGGTCCTAAATCCTCTCTTGCACCAGAGTCTGTTGGTTTGCGTCATGATCACATGATTATTTCGGAGGTCAAAACAGATTTTGAAGGTAATGCATTCGCTCCTCTCCAGCTAACTCCTCTTTTATACTACTATATGATCATAATTCCATGCTTTCAGAAGGTCATTAAAGAATATGGCCATTGCCATTCACTTGGGATAATTTCTCATGCATCTACTGGTTTTGATCTCACCTCTCATGGTTCAAAGGAGATCTCAAGAAACCATGATTCAAGTCTTGGATCTAATTTGGATTCTAAGCAATTACTACTTGGGATAATTTATCATGCATATGATAGTTTTGATCTCACCCCTGCTGGTTCAAAGGAGATCTCAAGAAACTATTTTTTAAGTCTTAAATCTGATTTTGATTTCAAGCAAACATGTAATAGTTATTTTTGGCATAATCTCACCCATGGTGGTTTGAAGGAGAAGACAAAAGACTATATGCACTTTCACAGATTTGATCCTACCTCAGCTGATTCGAATCACAGGTTCAAGGATCATTCTCATACTGTTGGATTTGTTCTCATCACATTCGATTTGATGAGCAAGTACAAGCACATGATTTTTGAGCATGATCCACTTCTTCCCAAGAAGAAGATACCTCCAGACATATGACCAAGCATCACACATGCTTGAGTTTGGAGCATTTATTTTTATGTGTGCCTTACAGTCTATTTTTTTAGGAGGGGGTATGTTTCCCATGGAATTTTCCCACTTCCTTGGTTTATTGATTTTTATTATTCATTGTATTGGGTGACCTTTGGTCTTAGTTACCAGGCCCCAAGATGTATTAAGGGGGGGTGTTAGGATATTCCTATACTCCATCCTAGTCCCACCAGTATTTTGATCATTTACATTTTCAGTCATGCATGCACTTTAGGGTTTTCATGCATTCTAGGGTTTGCATGCATTTTGCATGCATCCCAGTCATCAGTCCAACACCTAGCCCTCAGTTAGCCAGCCCCCATGAGCTTCTCACTATTCAATTTTAGCCCTCCAGTTGCTTAATGTGCCCTTCTTCCTTGATTTTAGGGAGAAAATCACCCTTCTTCACCTACCAGTCCAGTTGTCACTCAGTTACAGTCAGTTACACTTAGTTACATTGAGTTACACTCAGTTACACCTACTAGAGTTAGTTTGACTGATGGTTTACAGTTACTTGAGCATTGATGACTCCACTGATGATGATGAAGACTTCCAGTTGCACTCCGATGATCATGAGGACACCTAGTTGTGCTCCGATGACACTCTATTGATCTTATGATCACTCTGAGAGGCTAATTCGAATTGCCACCTTAGGCATTCGAATCCTCTCTACCATTGTACTATTTATTTGTCCATACTGTGATTAATTAATTAGTGTGTGTGAAGTATTATTGCTTCTATCGACATTCTACTGTACCATATTATTCTGTTGCTCATTATACTGTATTGTTCACTCTTCTTCTATTTTCTTGCTTAATCATAATTACTCTTGTGAGGTATACATCATCTCTTAGATTTGCTGTGAGGATTTTCACAGTATTTTCATGTTTCGAGAGTCTAAAAACCATAAAGACGACTCCAAAAGTTCCTTTTTTCGTACAGTTAGTCTCCTCACCCGAAAAAGTCTAAAACAATGAGAGAAGAACTCTTCTAGCCACATATGACTAGAGTATACCTTTTTTGTAGCTAATCCACAAATGTACGGAAAATGGGTAAACTTATACTTAGGTGGATGTTCCTTCAGTTCCTTTAACGAGTCTGAAGAGAACAAGTATGCTCGGCAATCTTGTCATATTTAAAGAGTTTAACAAGAGCGTGAAAGAACTCTATAAAAATCTTTTTCGTAAAGTTTTAACGAGCCTGAAAAAGTAAACTCGTGACCTCCTTACTGTTTTTAACGAGCTCAAAGGAAAGGTGGAAGACCACTTGTTTCCCCCTTACTATTTTTAATGAGCTCGAAGTAAAGGTGGAAGAATGCTCATAGCCTCCTTACTATTTTTAACAAGCTCAAAGAAAAGGTGGAAGAATGCTCGCTTCTGGATCAGTGTCAAAATGAATGGCAGACTGCATTATAGACTCTAGGAAAACTTCATCAGAAGGAAGTATATCATCCCGGATAGAGCACATATCTAAACATTCAGATGGAGGTATTACCTGGTCAATTGCCGGGACCTAGTCCTGAGAAGTTAAGCATGAATTCAGAGGCTTATTCTTAGTAGAAATTGGAGTCAAGGAACAATATGCCACATAATCTTGTTGTGGCATGGTAGTGCCTACTGACGGGGGATATACTTGGCCTAAAGTTAGCTAATAAGAGGGATCAACAAATGTAAGTTGATCGATAGTGACAATGCTTTTGTTGTGAGGAAAATGCATCACACGAAAGAGCGGAGACACCGTAGCCTGCATAGCTATACGTAATCACGCCCTAGGATCATATCAAAATCCATAGGGTCCTTTAAAACCATAAAATCAACTAAGACTATTTTTCCACCCAAAGTAACGGGTACTTGAGGGAGGAATCCCAACGGTTCACTAGGTCTTTTATCGAAAATCAACGACCATTTAATAGCTGGAACAAGGTTAGGAAAACCTAAATCTCTCCAAGCATAAGGGGATAAGATGCTAATAGAGGATCCTTCATCTACAATACATCGGTGAACCGCATGGTTGCCGATATCAACCTTTATCTGGAAAGGTGCAGAAGAAGGGAGGCTAGGCCCAGTTAGACTATTCCAATCAAAGGAAATCATCCCAGAGATTGGTAGGAGTTGACTCAGCACAGATGAAGTGCCCCCTTTTTCAGAAACATCCGAACTGTTAATGCAGAAGACTTCAGGGACAGGTGCATCAGTCTCCGAAGGACTGATGGGATTGGTCAAGGATTGCATCAATTTGATCACTTCATTCTCTGAAGAAAGAGTGGGGTTGACCAAAGATTGCATTGGTTCAACCACTCTATCAACCAAAGGTTGATCAGGTTGTTGGGAATCTATAAACAATTCAGGAGCAGAGGATCCTTTAGACATGGACCACACTCTCCGCACCACAAGAATAGCAGGGCAAATGTGAGTAAGGTGATCTCCCCTACAAAGTTTACAAGGGAAATTTGGCTTGCGTCTATAAAATTAGACTCCTTTACAACATCAATACTCTCAGCATGACTAGCATTGGCTGACAACTTTCCCCCAGCATGAATTGTAGTGGCTGGTTGCTCAGAAGCATAAGACTTTTGAACTATGGACCACACTCTTTGCACTTCTGGAAGTACAGGGCACGAATAGGTCAGGTGGTCTCCCTCGCAAAACTTACAAGGGAACTTAAGATTCTGTTTATTAGGTTTGTCGACAATGTCAACTTTCTCAGCATGACTTGCAGTGGTTGATTCAGTGTCTCCAGTATGAATCACAATAATTGGTGACTTGTCACTAATATGACCAACAATGATCAATGATGTGTTCTCAACATGACCTGCAGTGGTTGAAGACATGCTTTCAGTATGATTTAGAGTGACTAAAATTTTGCTCCCAGCAAGACCTCTAGAGGCTGGGTGGGTACCCCCAACATGAATTACAGAGGCTGGGTGGGTGCCCCCAGCATGAATTCCAGAAGCTAGGTGGCTTCACTAAGCATGAATTTCAGAGGCTGGGTGGGTGGGTTCAATATGATCTACAGTGACTAAGTGAGTTCTCCCAACATGACCACCAGATGTTGGGTAGGTTCAGCAAGTCAACATGGGTCCCACTCAATGTCGACACATACTGCAATCTTCCTGAGCACTGGCCCGGACAGGGTTTATCCCACCCAGCAACACCTGCAGAGCATATGAGGTCTCACCCAAGGCGTCTAGAAAGAGCAGACGAAACCATGTTTCCGCCGAATGAAGGAGGATGGTTGCAGCTATGATACTTAAACTTATTGCAACACATCGACAAAGATCTTTAAGCTTTCAACATAGTATCAAAGCAATATTCAACCTAAACATTCATCATTGCAACAACAGTAATTGTAAAGCAAGTATCGCATCAAAGAAGCATGACATTATTTGCATAATGCAATATCACATTATCATAACTGAAACAAATTGAACACAGGGATTGCACCAAAATAGCTTCATCATATTATCATTGTCAACCCTGATACAATGTTTCTGAAAAAACTAGATCTCCACAATGACTCTTGACATCAAAACATACCCGAAAATCAACCACCATCAGAGCTTCACATTCTTCAGCTGCTAATTCCCCCCTCAACACGCTTATAATTCTTATCTATGTATAGGATTCCGCCTTACAACTCTTGTCCACTTACTACCGACCTCCTAATTGACACTGTGGACAAATGACGCAATATCTAACTAACTTATCCAAAAACGACCAAAAGCCCGCATTCTGCGGTATGACTGACTCAATATTAAATAATATGTGGTCCAAATGACCTACAACCCACATTTTGCGATACAATTGACCCAAAATGCATAACTAATCTTCCGCAGATCGCCATTCACGTCATCTTCTCACCATTCGCGCCATCTTCTGCCTTGTCGCAGCATCATAGATGTTGCGGTAGCACTCTACCAAACTGCCTGCCCACAGGCCCCCAACACAATCTTGTGGCTCGCCCTCGAGCCACGTCAACGGGATACAGTGTACTCCGTCGTCTTTACTCTACTAGGGATGAACTCTAGTTCGACTACTGTTCTTGCTGTCTGGATCTCGCGATGCTGTTCTGCTCCTTTTGGTGCACTGATTATCGGCTCGTTGTCATGTACTTCTTACCCAAAAGTGGACTCTTCCCAACTTATTGTTGCAGGCCATGCAAAATCATCCTCTAGTCTCGAGAGACCAATTGGAGAAAGAGAGGAATTGTGTAAGTAATGCCAAGGTGTAAAGTAGGCTAGCGATTCTGGCACATCTATTTCACACCAGTAAGCATACGTTACAGGGACCTGGGGCCGACAACCCCTCCCTTTGGTGTGGTCGCAGGGACCATGAGACTTCGAATCATCACCAACTGCCTATACATTCTGGATGAGACTTCATGCTTGTGGCGCCGGAGTGTCCGAAACGTTGCTTGTTCTAACCGCTCATGGAAACTCGTGGTTCGGGCCCTCAGCGCACTGGGAGTGCAACCCCTTGAAATAAAATAGATCATTTCCACAACTTCCTTGGAATTCCTAACTTAACAAAATGCCAGAGCCTTTCTTAGCATAACCCTTCTTAACTAAAACAACCTCTGTTTGCTTACTCCCCTTGGGTCCTTTATTTATACAGCGCACTTTGTCATCCATCTGCCTCAACAATCCATTGCATCACTTGCTCATACCCCAGGGTAATCATAATTCGTCATCGTTCCATGTGACGATTATCTGGATGGCGTAGGAATCGTACCTTCGCATGGTTTCCTTCATGAAAAAACATGCAAAGCATTTCTTTGGCCATGCTGGCATGATGGATGCTTCGTGCCAACCATGCGAACCGTCCTGGCAAGTGTTGTCATCCATACTGCCTCAGTGTATCCCTAAGCCCAAACGTGTGTTCGTTTGACATGATTGAAATTGAATAACGATCATATCCGTCAAAAAGGGAAAAGTCCCATCTGCATCATGATTTCGGAAGTGACCTGAGTGCAACACTCCTACGTGTCGCAAACCGCTCCAAACTTGCAGCAGAAGCCTCCCTGCTTCTGCATTTCATCCACGTTGGTGCGCCATCCTGCCACCAATCAATCTACTTCTCTCTCTCTTTTTTTTTGATGCTACTCAGGCATCGCGGTATTCCAAGCCTGACTAATAGGGCTTCAACCTATGACCATTCACCATTTTTGGGAGCATCGCCCTGTCCAGCTACTGCAGCTGAACCACACCTCTTGAAGTAATACTATTGATGCGATATGGACCAAGCCAATGCATCTGCAACTTTCCTGGATGTTTCATAAACTTGCTATCGTACAACAGCACCAAGTCACCCTGCTGAAACTATTTTTTTTTTAGGTGTCGATCATGCCATGTTTTCTGGTGATCCTTCTCTACCACCTGGTGGAACCCAACAATGAAATGATCTTCCTCCAACTGCACCAACTGCTGTAGATGTTCATCTAGTACCGCTGCATCATCCAAGCCTGTTGCGGTCGAGATGCGCTGACTCAGAACAATATACTCCATGGGAATAATTGCTTCTTGTTCATACACCAGCTTAAATGGTGTCTACAGTGTCAACCATTTACTTGTGGTGTGATAGGCCCACTATACTGCTGGGATTTTGAGATCCTAGTCATCTCGGTTCACATTACACACCTTTGTCAGCGCATGCTCCAATATCTTATTGAAATCCTCCACCATGCCATTCGTCTGTGGATGATAGGGTGTACTCTTCTTATGCTGTATTTCCAACTCCTCCGTCAATGCGCTAATGGTGCAATTAAGAAAATGGCTACCTTGATCGCTCAATAATATCTTGGGGCAGCCAAAGCGAGTGACAATGTGGTCAAAGACAAACCGTGCAGCTGTGGCCGTGGAGAAATCAGTGGCTGGTGCAGCTTCTTCCCATCGAGTCAAATACTCTGTCATGGTGATAATATATCCTGCACCCGTGCACTTCCCTGGTGGATTGATCGGTCCTAGAAAATACACTGCCCATTTGTCGAATGACTACAATGTTAACTAGGGCATCAATGGCATTTCATCGTATCGAGATGGTTTTCCAGTTCACTGACAGACTTCACAGGACCGCGCATAGTCTGTTGCATCATTATGTAGTGTGGGCCACCATAGCCCAGCACACAACACTTTACTAACAGTCACCCTACCACCATAGTGTCCTCCGGCTACTCCTCCATGCGCTTCTGCTAAGATCTGTGATTGCTTGTGCGGAAAGACACATCAACGCAGTAGCTCATCAGCACCGATTTTGTATAACTCTTCTGCAATTAGCTGGAAGTCTACAGCTTTGACTACAAACTGCTTCTTCTGACTGGTGGTGACTCATTTGGTGCAGTACCCGTTGTTAGAAATTGGATGATTTCTACAAAGTAGCCATCTGCAACCTCAATCCGAAACAGTTGAGCATCTGGTAAACCATCTTCAATGTTGGTCGGCTCCTCTCCTGTATCGATCCGCGAGAGATGATTAGGACCGACATTCAACCGGCCTGGCTTCACAATGACTTCAAAATCGAAATCCTGAAAAATAAGTATCCAACGGCATATCTTCCCCCCCAACACAGGCTTATTGACTACTTATTTCAATGCGGAATGGTCGGTGAACATTTTAAAGTGCCCACCCAACAAGTAGTGTCTGAATTTCTGCAGCGCATAAACCATTGCCAGACCTTCCCTCTCAGTGGTAGTGTAATTTCTTTCTGCAGAGGACAACTTCCGACTTGCAAAAGCAATAGGATGATCAAAGTCACCTTCTCCTGGTTGAGCCAATATGACGCCCAACGCAATCGATGAGGCATCAACATGGACATGGAATTCCTTACTCCAGTCCAGAAATACCAATATCGATGCCAACACCATCTTCGCCTTTAGTGTTTCAAAGATAGCCTGACATTCCGGGCTCCCCTGGAATGTCGCATCCTTCTTCAACAACTTCTCCATGGGGGTAGTAATCGCAGCATAACCCCTGATGAACTTGCGATAATACCACGTGTGTCCCAGAGTCGCCCACAACTGCTTAATAGTGGTCGGTGGTTGCAAACTCAAAATGAGCGCAATCTTAGCCGGATCGGCAAACAACCCTTGCTAACACACAATATGGCTGAGCAATATCCCAAACGGTGCACAAAAGATGCATTTATTCAGATTCAACAATATCTGGTGCTGTTGGCATCGCTTGAGCATCAACCATAGATTCTCCAGATGATATTGGACCAAACCATAGACCATCCAATCGTCCATGTATACCTGTAAAAAATTATGAATGAAGTCTTTAAATGCAGCAATGACATCCTGCGAAAATATCACAGGTGCGTTCTTCAAACCAAATGGCATTACAGTGTATTGAAAGCAGCCCCATTCAGTAACGAAAGTTGTCTTATGGTGATCTTCTTTGGCAATGCGGATCTGATGATAGCCAGAGAACCCATCCATGAAGGAGTACATCTCCTGGCCGCCCACACCTTCAAGCACTTCATCAGTAAATGGAGTGGGGAACGGATCATGCAAACATGCATCATTTAGATTCCTGAAGTCAATGCAAATGCGCACTTCCCCAGTCTTCTTATCCTGCACCACCATAGGACTAATCCATTCTGAATCCTCAACTGGTTCAATAATACCAGTGTCCAACATGCGATCCAGTTCATCCTTGACCCGCTCCTTATGTCACGGGCTCAATCGATAGGGTCACTTCCGGATTGGCTTAGCATTTGGTTTTAATGGAATCTTCATTTCTCCTAAGCCACCTAGAATCCCCTTCATGTTGGAAAACTTAGTAGGAAATATGTCTTGAAACTCGTGGAGCAAGTCAGTGACCTTGTATATTAGCTCATCATCCTAGTAATCCCTGACATTTGCGAACTTCGGAGTGTTCTCTGTCCCAATGTTAATCTTGCGTATCTTCAGCGGCTGACTAATCGGGATGCTTGGCGCATCAGGTGGTACCATAGCATGACTTCCTTCTGACTCCGGGATATTCACATTCCGCGGATCATCACCATCTTCTGGCCCACCACTGATATTGAAACACTCCATGAGAGACTGCATCTGGCAGTGCATTTGCGGATCCACAGGATATGCTACTGAGACAACCTGCAGAATTTCATCACGGATGAGTTGTAAGGCATTATTAACCTCTGGATCGGCATCCAAAAAATTGAATGTATGGGTAAAACACACTGTGAGCTCCAGCCAAGTAGAAATTTCCCCTTGCAACTCAGCTGCAGTATACCATGAGCATGGCATCTCATCCAAAGTATGTATAAAAGCATGGACCCACTCATCTTTTGGTCACGATACTTATAGCCGTTGACATTCCATCAAGTGACCACCCGGATCAGTCCGACCATCATAATTTCCAGTGTGGTAAACCTTAGTATCACCAAACCGTACCATCATCAATCTTTGGCATTTCAACCATCCATCAATCGATGCCTTGTGTGTTTCCCACCAGCGTGCTTGAGTAGCCTTCAATGCTTCATTCAATGCCAGCAAGCGCTCTGGTTCGGAAACTCTTTCTTCGAACTCCATCAGAAAGTTGGATAAACCAAGTAGTCCTTCATATATCGGTAGTGTAACCATTTCAGTCGCAACAGGCATAATGAATGTGTGACCAACCTGCACTTACGGAGTGACACTTCGTGCAAGCGGTTCTGCCAATATTCCAGCGCATCATCAGAGTCGGAAGACGCAGAGCTGTCACTGCGCCATCCCAGCTCACTGTTGGCAGTTTGATGTATATAATATTTAGAAATATTGAATGCATGGTCCCATCCGCTGGGATCGTCGTCCTTCACTGGCTCTATGTAGTGGCATCTTTCAGCCGGATCCACCGGGGTGATAACTCTGAGATCACGATTTTCAAAAGTCATCATCCGTCGCTTGAAGTTGATTACAGCTCCACTATCATTAGCCCATCCAATCCCCAATAGCATGGGATAAGATCTGTCGCCTTCAAAAACTTCTATGACATCAAAGTCGGCATGGTTTTTCTGTAATGTCCCTTGTTAGGAATTTTATTAAAATGGCAATTTTTCACTTTTTTCCCTAGTTTGACCTTTGACTAGTTTTGAGCTCTAGGTCCCCAAATTGCTCCAATTGTTCCCAAATCTTATGAGAAGGTATATGGATGATGTTAGAACATAAATATGTATTTTAGGGATGCTTTTGGAACTTTAAAATACTTCTGCAAATCCTCTTTCAATTCTAGCCAATGTATGGAACTTTACTAGTGATTTCCCTTTGACTAGTATTGGTCTCTAGGTCTCAAATTGACTCAAAATCCCTTCAAATATTCAAGGAAGGTGTATGAATGATATTATTACTTGAATATGATGTTTAGGGATGACATATGGCCACCAAAAGACCTCTTCAAACTCTCTTAAGATTCCGGACCAAGTATGCAATTTTACTAGTAATTTGGGGTTCAAATCCCCCTGGGGTAAGTACTGAAAATGGATTCCCAAATGCCTTCAAAGACAATCAAATTTATGAACAGAGGTATGTATGTTATTAAGGTATCATATTCACCATTAATGGTTTATTAAAACTGTTCTCACCCTCTCCCATTCAACTGCAAAAATCCCCAATTCGACCCTTGGGGAAATGGCACTATTTCACCTCCCAATACAACTAAACTGAGTAAAAATGCTTCAAATGCTCAAGTACAGTACATGAAACTTGTAGAATACATCCATGGAAGTATACTGATCACAAATATATCATAGAATCATCCATTCATTCGAAATCATCAGCATTACATTGATTCACAACAAGGTAGTGGGGAAATGGCACTGTTCTTTCCTTAAAATTGAGATTTATACATTTCTACTTGGAATTTCGACCTGAAAATTTCTGGAGATGAAGAACAAAGTATTTAATTCATATTACAAAAGAAATGGGGCATTAGAATCTCCCCCAAAGAGTACAATAGCTCACCAAAAACGCCCTCCCTCAAGGATCAAGAATATGCCATAAAAATTGGAAATGGTTGAAGGAGTGAGTTGCAATAGAAGAAACCATGAGCTTCCCTGTAGCTTACACCTGCAAATAAATACTCCATTAAATCTCCAAATGAAAGGTCTGAATGGCCTTTCCAATTACCAACTTGGATGGGAATCTTTCACCCTCGAAATTGGCTAAGGCAAGCAACTAGTCATCCACTAGCTCTCCCTCTTCACAAATGCAATTGCAAATTATACAAATGATCAAAATACATTCTCATACTTCATTTCTACATTTTATAACCAACATTATCCTTCTAAGGGTCGAAATCCTATCAATAGATTCAATAGATTTCCATTTAGGAAATATTCCACATTTGCCACTTGTCTCCTAGTTCCAACCTTCCATCTTCTCCCAAATTCGATTTTGAGTCTCTTTGGATTCTCCAACTCCCAAATTCACCTTCCTTGAGCCTATTTTTGGGGCTGACATGTCATAGTGGTCAGATTTCAGAGGTCAGGTCTGCAATTTGTCATAGTTGTCATAGATGCTCCATCATTGGTGTCATAGGGGCTAGGGAATCTAGCCCAAGTGTCCACAAACTTCCACTTTGACTCTTTATATTCCATGGAGGTTACCAATCCTTCCCAATTCGACCTAAGATGCTCAATGACATTTTTTATGACTTACCAACTCACCCAAGAGTGTTCACATTCCCATTAATTCGAATTTGCAAAAGAGAGATACCATGTATTATGAAAAATCAAGCTAGTGTGGGTCCCACATCCTCCATATGTCTCCAAAACCATTTGTCACCTAGGATTTCTCTTGAATTTCTTTATTCATTCTATTTATTAAATACTTGAACCCTTCTAATGTCTAAACATCATTTATTATCCCCCTTATTCCAAATCCCAAAGCTTCCACCACAAAACTAGGAAACTAGTAATTTTCCTCCTTGGCAAATATTTGACCCTTAACATCAATTTTACAAACTCTAATGAATATGGATAATGTGATTAGGCCATTGTGACCCAATTCCAAATTCGGGACATGACATTTTCATACCCTCGATATCTACCACTAGCCGTGGAACTCGCCCAATGGGTGTTACTTTCACATGGTTAGCCAATCGGAGCTGTATAGGAGACCAGCTCAATGGGGGGCTCCCCATATTCTGCCAAGCCTGCTTGGTCAAGATGTTGACATCCGAACCAAGATACAGAATAACTGAATCAACATCATAGTCGCCAATTTGAAGATTCATCCGCATCTCCTTACCCGTCTTATGTTGTTGCAAGGAATTAACTGCGAGTTCTTGTTGATCCTGGGCCGGTCGTTGCAACAAGGCTTCGATCGCAGCAAGAGCATTGAGATCTTTTGCCAGGGACAAAAAATGTTCCAAGAATGCTCGAAGTGTGATGGACCACCGCGATGGGATAACCTTCAAAGTAGCATCAAAAGTAGAGGGCATGTCATACATGATGGCTTTACCTCGGTCGTTCCCTAATGCCCGTTGTGCATGAAGAAACGTCTCCCATTCCGCATCAATGTCAAATGCTACCTTCTTTTGTCCAGCTAACCGGATTGTTGAGTTGTCTTCTCTAGCTGTCTTTCCTCCTTGAGTGACCATAGCAACGAAAGCATCTTGCGGTCTTGGTTCTGCAGATATTGTCGCGTTGTTTACACCCTGTTGCTGATTCAGTGGTACATTCCCCAGTTGATTTATATTTTGATTTATGTTCTAATTCGGCCGCAGATTCTAGTTCTGCACTGGTTGCTGTACTTGGTTCTGAGCTGGCTGCTGTGCCTGGGGCTGTGTCTACAATTGGGGAGTGTTCCTTGCTTGCCATCATGCAATCAACTGTGGACAATTCTCAACTGTATGATAGTTAACAAAACAAAATGTACACTGGTTTTGCAACAATGGGCAGTCTCGTTGATAGTGTCCCCATACCGCACAATGATAACATTGAACAAGTCCGCGACCACCTTGTCCTCCTCTGCGACCAAATCCTCCACCACGTCCTCCTCGGTATCCTCCCTACTGCTAGTACTGTGGCTGGTTAAACTATTGTTGCATTGGTGTCGGTTGCATCCCTTGCCCTTGTTGTGCATACTGCGGTTGATGTACATATATATTGTGGCTGTTGTGGAGCCATCTGCATCGGAGCATATTGCGGCATGAACTGTGGTGGTTTCTGTTGCTGCGATACAAACTGCATCTACGGTTGAGGTAGCGGCTAGGCTACCTGTGGCTGCAGCTGCGATTGTTTTATGGCACACTGATCGTCTTTGACATAGAATGCATCATACATTCTTTCTTGTAGCATCCCATATGCACGACAATCTTTGTCATCATGACCCACTGACTTGCAGAATGTACAATAGAGATTCCTCGGGGTGGTAACTATTTTCTGCATATAAGGGCGATTGTCGTGACTGTGCCCATACACCTGGAATATGCGACACCACGGCATGCTGCCGCCATTTAATGGGCTTGGTGCACCTGACACCAAATAATTGCAGAAATCCAGGAAATTGTCCTTCGTATGCCCTTCTCCTTGGCATCGTGTACACCATACTTCATCACATTGTTCCTTGCCTTTCTTCAAATCTTGTAGCTGTATAGTCAAGTTAGCGAGCTGGGTCTGTATCTGTGACATCCCGGCTGCATTATCTCCAATCAGCGATGCCTCCAATTGCATTGCAATCTCTAGAGCTTCACTGGGCATTGAGATGTATTGTTGCATCAACAGAAGCCGAATGTGTGGTAGAAGTGCTGTGATGAACCACTCTTTATGTTGGACGACGCTCATATCGAAACTAAGCTTTTCCATTAGTGTCTTGAATCGCTGGTCGAAATCCCATACCGTCTCATTGGGATACTGCTTAATTTCCTTCAATTCTGTAATATATTGAGCCTCAGACTTGGGCCTTCTAAATTCGACAATCATCCCATCCTGAATCTCATCCAACGACTTCTCTGGGGCTCCTGTAGCGACTAGAATGAACTTCATAAACCAATCTAAAGAACGACCTTGCAGAGTCGTTGCTAACTGTCCTTTCTTAGCAGCATCATCGGTGATCTGCTTTATGGTCTAGACCGCTTCACACAAAAACTAATACTGTTCTGGGTTGTGTGTCGCACTCCTGTGGAACAACGGTAACTTAGCATCATCGCTCACCATTCTAGGCTTCCTTCCTCCTTTCCCTGTACTGCTACCAATTAATTTCTGTGGAATTGACGAACTTGGGGGTGTCGAAGTGGTATTTCTTGCTATCTGAGAGATAGTGAGCGGAGGTGTGGGTATGTTGTTTGTTGGGGTTTGGTCTTTCCTCTATCCTGGGCATAGCCTGGTTTTTATTGTCAGGATTGTGAGGTTGGTTCGTCCCGTGTGGTCTTCCTTCATGGTCTTGCGGTTCGACCGCAGCAGGACCTTCTCCTGTCCTCTGCCTCTTTTCCTATCGGAACCTCGCTCCTCCCCTCATAAGACCACTTTATTCCTCGAATTCACTCACAGTCTCATCATGACCTGCACCCATCTACCCCTTACCATTCCATGTACCGCCCCCCAACAGTTGTGGTACCTGCGGCCTCCGCCCACCAGGCTGTCTACTGATCAAGATGCATCTTCAATATACACTTTTCGCAAATAAGCATCTTGATCAACAATTGAAGCGATAGTAAAAACTTGCCCCGAGGTTCGTGGAAAAAATATATTTCGGCTTCACTATAGGACTTCTGAGTATCAACTGTGAACTCTATGATATAGCCTTCTAAAATGCTATCGAACCACACTTCGACAGCCCGTGATGCTTTATTATCAACTTCCTGCAATTCCTGAATCAATTCAGGGGTCGAGGTCGTTGGTTCACCACCTTGGAAGTTCCTGTTTTGGAAGGTCAAATTTTCCAACCATTCAAACAATAGGATCGGGAATTCACAGAATAACCTTTCATGTGGCCCGTCGTGAATATATATACCCACCCACTGATCTACTGTCAATCAAGTGTTCCTGCTTTCCTCTTCAGCGAATTCTTGCAACTTCTGATCAAACCATTCTTGGATCTCTGGTTTCATCGGGTGCCACAAGATGTCCTCCTTTCACTCAATACATGGTCCCGGCAATAGAACCATTTGTTAGCGCGATGCCAATCGACAAGGGTCCCACTAACTGTCGACACATACCGCAGTCTTCTTGAGCACTGGCCCGGACAGGGTTTATCCCACCCAGCAACACCTGCAGAGCAGATGAGGTCTTACCCGAGGCATCCAGGAAGAGCAGACGGAACCATGTTTCCGCCGAATGAAGGAGGATGGTTGCGACTATTATACTTAAACTTATTGCAACATAGCGACATAGATCTTTAAGCATTCAACATAGTATCAGAGCAATATTCAACCCAAACATTCATCATTGCAACAACAGTAATTGTAAAGCAAGTATCACATCAAAGAAGCATGATATTATTTGCATAGTGAAATATTACATTATCATAACTGAAACAAATTGAACACAGGGATTGCAACAAAATAGCTTCATCATATTATCATTGTCAACCTTGATACAATGTTTTAGAAAAAACTAGATCTCCGCAATGACTCTTGACATCAAAACATACCCGGAATCCAACCACCATCAGAGCTTCACATTTTTCAGCTGCTAATTCCCCTCTCAACACTTACAATTCTTATCTATATATAGGCTTCCGCCTTACAACTCTTGTCCACTCACTAGTACAAAATGAGAGATAAATGACCAAAATCCGCATATAAATGACCATTTTTGAGTTGGTGACCATTGGTAGCAAATATGTGGCCATATTTAGCTTGGTCATTTATGGCTTATATTGTGGTAATATATTTGGTCATAATTTATTTATATATTTGGTTATTAATTGTCACAATTAATGACCACATTTTTTGTCACGTGATAAATGACCGCTAATTTGCTACCAGCGATCACCAACTCAAAAGTGGTCATTTATATGCATATTTTGGTCATGTTTTTGGTCACTTATCTGTCATGTTGTATTGGTGGTCGTTTATATGCAAATTTTGGTCATTTTTTTAGTCATTTATCTCTTTTTAGTGGTTTCAGAATATAAATAGGGCACAGAGGAATCGAACCACCAACCTCCTGCCTATGAGGCAGGTGCTCTACCATTGAGCTAGCACCCTTAAATAGAATTCCTTATGGATTGATATGAGAATAAAATTTCCAACAATAACACCATCTTGCCAAATTCTAGAAAAAGGATCACATACCTAGGTAAGAAACAAAGATTACCCAATAGTCACCAAAAATGGTCATGTTAATGACAACCTTAGTTTTCCAAATCTCTCAAAAATCAAGAATGTAGTTGTATTGTCAAATTTTTCTCCGTGTGGTACCAAATCAAGAATCACAATTAGTTTGACAAAAATAGGCATGGGATTTTAAATTATAAGTTTGTTAGAAAAGCAAAAACAAAATAACTTTTAAGATATGGCAAATTATTTTTGGTTGGACTTATTTTGGGCTACAGATCTATCCTTACCTTCGACAACCAATTTTAGAACAAATTTAGATCATAAATACATATTATTGTGCATTATGAATCATGGAAATTAGTGCAAGTGTCTTCCTCTCTTGTGTGTTTTGTCTCATGCATGTGTGCCAGGAAAACCAACATTTAGAAGTAAAGGAATAACTGATACTAATTTTCAATATATTTTATGAATTTGGCTTTATAAAAAACAACTTAAACCATTAATAATGTTATCATAAATAGCCAAAATAAATCCATAATTTATTTCATTATAATCTAACATATTGTTCCAAACTTCTAAGGTATCAATTTCTGCTCAAAATGTACATCCACAAAGGATGTTCTAACTTCACTAATATGAAAACCTGGGCAATTATCATACACAACTGATGTAATGCCCTTTGCTTATGCCCATTCATGATATGATTTGCACAAATTTTAAATGAGCATAACCCATTGTATTTATTTGGGAGAATGGCATATAATATATTAACTATGAACATATAATATTAATTATGTTGTCAACTAATGAATGTTGATAAGCTCAAAAAGGTAGTTGGTTGAATTCATTTTGATGTTCAATTATGAAAGTTGAACCAATGGTGAGAGACCATATCAGGTACCGATATTTAGCTTGTGTGACAGTCTCTATGTTAAAGTCCTCTCATTACTAATATATAATGGGAATATAATCATGGATTGGAAAAAAAAATGCTATGACGGATGGTCACCTTGCTCTATACAAATAAAACCTAGGACAAATAAGGGGATCTTAATATGCTTAGAATGAGAACTCTAGACATGAAATGGAACACCTCAACCCATTGGGAAACTTAAAACACATCAACTATTTAGAATGTTGGGGTTCGAATTTCTGTATACCCATGTGATGGGAATATTTTAGAATAGGTCCCAACTCTCAATTCTTTGGCTTAGAGGCCAGTTTCAAAGTGTGCCTTAGACAAGTGGCAATAAGAAGCAAAAACGATGGTTGAGCCATAGGATCATGTGTGAAATTGGGGATTGCTAGGATTTTCACATCTAATTTGTTTAAATATAAAATTTTTCCATGGGAAACTTAAATTAAAGAAACCTCTATCAAAACAGAGAAAACTTTATAGATAATATGCATAGACCAATACCATCTTTGAATTACTGGTGAAATTAAGTCATTGCCTAGATTAACATTAAATGAAATGATTTTGGAGTTCGTTACCTCCACATTTTTTACACTCATATATATTTTTGCTTGATGTGCTCTGTATAGTTTCCTTAATGGCATCCTGAAACTTGTGTGTTGTCCACAAATGTCCACCAAATCACGAAGATATGTGCCATTCTCAAAGAATATGAAATCGCTGGGTTTCTTCACTCCATTTCCAGCATGGTTTTCAAAATTGGAAATGGGAATTGCTAATAAAAACATCCACATCGTTGTGCAAATATTAGAAATGGCACAATTCAACTGAATATCTAATTATTATAAAGAGGTAATCACCTAAAACTGTTTCAGCCTCAGGAAATGTCTTCCAAACTCACTTGTTTTCCTTCGCAAATTCTGCAAAGGCATTCGATTACAATCCCTCTAATCATGACGTTGAGCCGTTAAACATGCAACAAATATAAAAAAACGATTACACTTTCAGAAAAATTGTATAATATACCAGATATGCTCTTGAAAATAAAGATACAGAACATGCATACAAACCTTTACAACCTCAATCAAGTGATTATTTGTAGTCGAGCAACGCTTGACTGAATTAGCTAGCTTTGAACAAATTTTAGATGATTTCCAATATATATCATATTCTCTCATGTTCTCATTGCTTGTTTTATATTGCAAAATAATGCTAACCCTCGTATTTATGCAATTTTACATTTGTTTAGATGCATCACCATGAAACCCATTCAACTCTTTATTTCATTCTACAAGGACCATCATGATGTGAATACTTTATCTTCCATCATCTTGGAAGCCAACTGTAATATCAATATGATGATGTGTTTCATGTAATTTCCCATTGATAATTAGACACTAAGACAAAATTTCCCATTCATAATTAGACACTATGTCCAATCCAAGACCAGTTGCTTCTGAATTTTGTTGTTCAGACATAACCAATCCAGTTTTATATTAACTCTCCATCTCCTCTCGCCTTTTCATATTTTGAGTGGTATCCATTATCACTTGTTGGTCATCATATAATCCAGATGAATTATGCAAGTTGATTGTTTTTTGGCTTGACCTAGTTTGCATTGATATTTTAATATGGTAATTACTTATTGATGTAGAAACCGTATCATCTTGTAAGAAAATCTACTGTGTGGAATAAATGTCCTTAAATTCTAGCATTTTTCTCATAATTTTAAGTACATTGAATCGACCTCCACCCTCTTGCACTCAAAATTCAAATGTGATTTTGCAAGTTCAAGCGTTCTTTCTAGGTCCAAATTATATTTCAGAGATTTAGATGCTATCCAACACAGGGATATTTCAACGGCTTGTAAAAATATTGTTGATTCTTTAGCAAGGCAATCATTTGTTACATAGGCAAGATATTCCTCTACCATCCTTGTGGTTGCATCTGGTAGTTGCAAAATTTTACATAGTTTCACTAAATATGGATTACTATGTTATGAAGACTTTGTTGTGCCACACGTTGAGCATTTCCATCCTTAGTTTTTATGTTTCCATTAACAAAACCTCTAGGGTTTGCACTATCATAGGCAACACAAAAACCACTCAACGCTTGACCATGCGAGGAAGAAGCTGAGAAGAAACTATAAGGAAAGAATGATCATGTTCCTATGATCATTCTTTACTCATAGTTTCTTAAGATTTTTAAATAAGATCATTGATTTGTAAAAAGATAGCACATAGATTGAGTTTTACTAGTTGTTCTCTTCAAGTTCTGTTTTTGTTTTACTGGTTCACTTCTCCCAAGATTATGAATTATGCCATATGTTATGCTTATTCTATTACTTCATTTTGTCTGCTCGCCATGGGATTTTGGTTGGTGACATTTTTATTCTTTAATAGGCTCCAACTCATTGATGACCCTTTACAACCTTAGTTCCAAGCACTTCCTCAATCAAGTGATTATTTGTAGTAGAGCAACGCCCGACTGAATTAGCTATCTTTGAAAAAAATTTAGATGATTTCCAATATATATCATATTCTCTCATGTTCTCATTGCTTGTTTTATATTACAAAATAATGCTAACCATCGTATTTATGCAATTTTACATTTTTTCAGATGCATCACAATTAAACCCATTCAACTCTTTGTTTCATTCTAGGAGGACCGTCATGATGTGAACACTTTATCTTCAATCATCTTGGCAACCAAGTGTAATATCAATATGATGATGTGTTTCATGTATTTCTGGATCACTGCAAGTATTCCAAAAACCATTGCACTCCATGGATTGAATCACCTTGAGCCTTTCTCTCTCACTGTCACGGTGCATGAAAAATTCTTGCCACTTCAGCCTGCTACTGTCTCAGATGGGTATCATACCTTTTCTCTTTCCACAATTTGACCTTTCCAAGAGACACAATTTCCATTGATAATTAGATACTATGTCCAATCCAAGACCAGTTGCTTCTGAATTTTCTTGTTCAGACATAACCAATCCAATTTTATATTAACTCTCCATCTCCTCTCGCCTTTTCATATTCTGAGTGGTATCTATTATCACTTATTGGTCATCATCTAATCGAGATGAATTATGCAAGTTGATTGTTTTTTGGCTTGACCTAGTTTGCATTGATATTTTAATATGGTAATTACTTATTGATTTAGAAACTGTAAAAAAATCTACCGTGTGGAATATATGTTTTTAAATTCTAGCATTTTTCTCATACTTTTAAGTACATTGAATACACCTTCACCCTTTTGCACTCAAAATTAAAATGTGATTTTTCAAGTTCAAGTGATCTTTCCAGGTCCAAATTATATTTCAAAGATTTAGATGCTATCCAACACAGGGATATTTAAATGGCTTGTAAAAATCTTGTTGATTCTTTAGCAAGGCAATCATTTGTTACATAGGAAAGATATTCCTCTACCAAACTTGTGGTTGCATCGGGTAGCTGCAAAATTTTACATAGTTTCACTAGATCTAGATTTATTATTTAATGAAGACTTTGTTGTGCCACACATTGAGCATTTCCATTAACAAAACCGTTAGGGTTTTCACTATCATAGGAGACACAAAAACCACTCAACGCTTGACCATGCGAGGAAGAAGCTGAATTAAGATGATAATTATTTCCTCTTAGTTTCTTAAGATTTTTAAATAAGATCGTTGATGTAAAAAAGATAGCGGATAGATTGAGTTTTACTAGTTGTTCTCTTCAAGTTTTGTTTTTGATTTACTGGTTTACTTCTCCCAAGATTATGAATTATGCCATATATGTTATTTTTATTATATTACTTCATTTTGTCTGCTCCCCCTGGGATTTTGCTTGGTGACATTTTTATTCTTTAATAGGCTCCAAGTCATTGATGACCCTTTACAACCTCAGTTCCAAGAACTTCCTCAATAAAGTGATTATTTGTAGTTGAGCAACGCCCGACTGAATTAGCTATTTTTGAACAAATTTTAGATGATTTCCAATAGATATCATATTCTCTCATGTTCTCATTGCTTGTTTTATATTGCAAAATAATGCTAACCATCGTATTTATGCAATTTTACATTTATTTAGATGCATCACCATGAAACACATTCAACTCTTTGTTTCATTCTAGGAGGACCATCATGACGTGAACACTTTATCTTCCATCATCTTGGAAGCCAAGTGTAATATCAATATGATGATGTGTTTCATATATTTCTAGATCACTGCAATTATTCCAAAAACCATTGCACTCCATGGATTGAATCACCTTGAGACTTTCTCTCTCACTGTCATCGTGCATGAAAAATTCTTGCCACTTCAGCCTGTTGCTGTGTCAGGTGGGTACTTGGATTTTCTCTTTCCAAAATTTGACCTTAGAGACAAAATTTCCCATTGATAATTAGACAGTATGTCCAATCCAAGACCAGTTGCTTCTGCATTTTCTTGTTCAGACATAACCAATCCAGTTTTATATTAAATCTCCATCTCCTCTCACGTTTTCATATTCTGAGTGGTATCCATTATCACTTGTTGGTCATCATCTAATCGAGATGAATTAGGCAAGTTGATTGGTTTTTGGCTTGACCTAGTTTGCATTGATATTTTAATATGGTAATTACTTATTGATGTAGAAACCCTATCATCTTGTAAAAAAATCTGCCATGTGGAATATATTTCCTTTAATTATAGCATTGTTCTCATAATTTTAAGTACATTGAATCTATCTCCACCCTCTTGCACTCAAAATTCAAATGTGATTTTGCAAGTTCAAGTGATATGTCCAGGTCCAAATTATATTTCATATATTTAGATGCTATCCAACACAAGGATATTTCAACGGCTTGTAAAAATATTGTTGATTCTTTAGCAAGGAAATCAATTGTTACATAGGCAAGATATTCCTCTACCATCCTTGTGGCTGCATCCGGTAGCTGCAAAATTTCACATAGTTTCACTAGATCTGGATTTATTATGTTATGAAGACTGTGTTGTGCCACATGTTGAGCATTTCCATCCTTAGTTTTTTTGTTTCCATTAACAAAACCTTTAGGGTTTTCACTATCATAGGCGACACAAAAACCACTCAATGCTTGACCATGCAAGGAAGAAGCTGATAAGAAACTATGAGGAAAGAATGATCATGTTCCTATGATGAGCATTTATATCCTCCATCGGGAATTTCCCTGTATGTTTACCATCACATATTTTTGTTAACAACCAATTCTCCAGATGTCTACTTAAACTTCTCAATAGTATTTTGAATTATTCTAACAGTAGAAATGAGCAGTACCTCTTCCAATGGAGCAACGTATGGTGCAAAAGTTGGAACAACATCAACAAGAGGTTGATCTTTGTCCTCCCAAACCTTCAGTCGGTCATCAATTACCATTGCAATCTTCGGTTGGAAAATCACACTACGAAAGACATTAAGTAAAGACTTTCTGAAGCCTATTTCAGATGAATAGATTTAAAAAAAAAGCAAAAGTCCGACTGTCAGGGTGATACATTTAATAGCAATCTGAATATTTGGTATGCCTATTGACATCATAGAATCAATAAAAGCATGACCAATTAACTTAAAACAGTAATTCCAACATACTTTTCTCAAATTTGGAAAAACACTCTAAATGAAAAGTGTATATGAACCACTTATAAATATGAATATATATTAACCGATATAGTGCTTGCTTTTGGCTAGCAATATTACCTGGCTTGACATAGACAACACGATCAAGGATTTCACTATGATTGATTAAGCTTGCCTCGCGATCAAGAAGCTTGCACATCTCCAAAGCATAATCTCTTTCTGACATAGTGAAAATATAAACCTCAAAGCATTTAGGTACTTTAGCAATCAGGTAATTTTTCAAATCTTCCCAAGCAAGGCGCAGTCTAACAAGGACACTAGTATCTCGAATCTGAAATTGAAAGTGAAAGGTTAATGATGATATTAAATTAACTGTGGCAATTAGTATTATAATTTTAACACATAAAATCTAACTCACCCAGTGATAGAACGCCGGTTTCTAAAGTAACAACACTCTAAATTCAAATTAGAGAATAAAAGTGAAAATTGTTAAAGAAAAGGTGAATTAGGTCTATTCCTCCCCCTTTTTGACTGTCAAATAGGGTTGTTTGTGCTCATATTTAAGAAAAATGTCTCATACTAGCTTAACTCCCATTAAGAAAATTGAAACAGAAACTCCAGTGATGAAAGGTTAGTCTATGTCACTACATATAAATTCCATTACAATGACGGTCGACAATGATGAAAGATAATCTTGTGTCACTATAAACAAGTGCCATTACAATGATGTTCTATGTGAAATGCATATGACATGCATCACATTCACAATCAAACCCATTTTGTAAAAGGGTTTATTAAATATTTATTAACTTCATAGATTTTGTCACTCATCATCCTTTCAGAATGACTTTATTATTTTTGTTTGTTTATTCACCTTCTCCATCACAGTTGTGCAAAAAGGTCAGATACTGTACATAATGGAAACTCTTCTGCTTTATAAGGATTGGGAGAACACTATTTTGTAAAAGGGTTTGTTAAGTATTTATTAACTTCATAGATTTTGCCACTCATCTTCCTTTCGGAATGACTTATTACTTTTGTTTGTTTCTTCACCTTCTCCATCATAGTTGTGCAAAAAGCTCAGATACTGTACAGAATGGAAACTCTTGGGGATGGCTGGGGATTGCTTGCTCTTAGATCACTAGCTTGTAGATTATCTTCCCTCTCGGAAAATTCCACCTGTGTATTGGCATTTGGATTATGTTGGTAGTTTCTCTCTTACACTAGACCGTGCTTAGGATATCTGCAAGTCTGTCGAATGGAGAGATGCCCATGTTTCCTGGGTGTTCTTTTTTTAATTTGGTTGCTTACACATGTGTTTATCTGAAATGGCCACCGATTATGCTTTGTACTCTGATCTCTGCATGCTATCATTATCATCTACCAGCAACATGCTTGAACGTTTCTCTTTTCCTGCCTAATTCAAATGGAGTGGTCCATGAATTTTGCCACTGTTTACATTGTCTTTCAGCTGCATGGCGGTCACACCTTCATTTTCAACCAGTGCACATATGTACCATAACAAAGTATACATTACCTGGAATGTTAATTGCCTCTTCATTTTCGTTAACCGCCATGCATACCATTGGTGAAAATTTATTTGTCAGATGCTTTTTATTATATAATTTATTTCATGCTAGTGGGGAAAGAGAATGGGTAAGACGAACACAGTTAATAACAGGATAACACATTTAGATTTCCATTTTAGCACTCTCGAAACTATATTTTTGATCGATCTTGATACATGGAACAACTTAACAGACAAAGTTACATTTAAGAATGGAATTTTAATGTGTTCACACCAATTAATAGGGGGGAGGGCACAACTAGGAGAATTAGGTTTATGCTTTCCTTACCTTTATCGAACTCCTAATGAGATATTCTCTCTCCTTGCTCGACCTTGTCACCTCATGAACCAACCATTGCCCCCATCATTGCACAGACAAAGAACCCATCCACACATTGCACTCAACATCGCATAGGTCTGGAAGCTTTTTGAGGATGTGGAGAAAACTATTCATTCCCACCCATCAAAGCATTGAAATAGAAACTCCAGTGATGAAAGGTAAGTCTGTGTCACTACATAAAAATGCCATTACAATGATGGTTGAAAATAATGAAAGATAAGCCTATGTCACTATAAACAAGTACCATTACAATGGCGTTATGTTTTAAATGCATATGGCATGCATCACATTCACAATCAAACCCATTTTGTAAAAGGGTTTATTAAATATGTTATTGAAAAAGGGTTGGACCTCCTATTGGCTTGGTTTTGAAACCAAGCTTAGTGCTATGGGCACCTACTAACTAGTAGCAGCAGTTTCAATAGAAATAAATAACAATAAACTAAATCTAAACTAAACTAAACTAGCATGTGCATTTTTGAATTAAAGAACACGAACAAGAAATATGAGAAATAATTTTGTATTAAAAAATGGGGGCAAGCAAATGCTTGCAATAAGAATACCTTCGATTGATGAAGATAGTTGGGAAGCTCCAATGGTGAGCAGCTCCAATCTCCAATGGGTCCTTTCTCCAAGGCTGCTACAATAGCCAAAACTCAGGGGAGATTTTGGCAGCATGAGGATAGGAAGATGGATGGATGTGAAATGAGGAGCCCCTACCACCTTTTTATAGGTTTTGGTGGTGGGGAATACCATTTGTGGTTTTGTGGAAACCAATGGTATTGACCAACATGGTTTAGGTACTTTTCCCTCCTTTTTCCTTTTTTGAATAAAATTAATATTTTTATTCCCTTTTTAATATTTTGGGAATTTTGGACCCTTTTTGAGGGTTTTTTATGCTTTTTTAGGAAAAATAATCTTTTTAAGTGGGAAAAGGGGTGTACTAAGGTATTTTGGTGACCTTTTGTTGGCTTCAGAGGATCAGATGGTGGAAAAGTGGACAAATGGGTCATGTGAATAAGGAAATGAGCTAGTGAGCACTTTTTAGGTGTTAACAGATTGCCCCCTGACGTGTGAGGGCAGGAGCTCATTGTATGGCCGATAGACATCATAGTTCTTTTGTCTTTTTTCTGGGGTTTGGGGAGGAGAAGAGACCGATTGGAGACTGGATCTGCAGCCCTTGGAAGCTGCAAAGAATAAACAAATATTACATGGCCTCAATATGAATGAGGAATAATCTCTGATAATGGACAAGGCGGGCATACCCATGCTCGTATCAAGACATATAAATAACAATTAGTTCCAAGAAGGGGGATCTAATACATAAAAAATTTATTGGTACATCATAATGGTCCAGGGTGTACATTATTTTGGGATGTACTCATGATCATGACATGACTGATCTCAATAACTGATACACTGGATAACTAATGAACTGCTGGAACTGAAGGTGTCCAACATCTGTAGGGACTCAATGACTGAGAGTCATCTCTGAGAAGTACATGTACATGTAATTATATACTCGAGGGAGTATAAAACTAGGGTACATCTAAATACTGTCGCCATGAGCAACCCAGATATCTATAGAAAAAATGTAACTGGTTGTTTCCATATGTAGACTCTCAAGTGTGGAAGAGTCAGGAGGTATCCGGGGTCTTCAACTAATAACTGAAAGGACCAATACCCTGTGCGAGTCTCAACGATGCGATCAAGGTGTTGAAGTCGAGCATGTGAGAAACAACCATTTGGAGAAGCACTAAGGACTCTTCTCGAAATGATTCGTAGGCACTCATCATAAATGGTGATGAGTCCAAGACACAGGGACCTCTAGGTCTATCCTCTGGAATAAATTTGGTTGTCGTTGACAGAGGGAGACCAGCAACTAACAAGGAAATGATGTTTCCTTGATAGGAGCGCGAGTTGTAGAACTGAAGTGTGGTAGTACTGATGGTAGGACTGACATACTTGTGGGGATGGGAAGTAACTGGGGTCATATAGTGGGTAGACTCAAACTTCCTTTGTTCAGAGCATGATGACATGGTTGACCTGGCAGCGTAAGGAACTGACTTGTAGGTGTGGGGATCATAGCTTTTTGGGACTGAAGGGTATGTATTGACTCTGGGGGGAATCAAGCTGATGGGTGCTGTCGAGGGATTCTCAGGGTGACATACTGCAGAATACTTTGAACAAAGGAGACCGAAATGGGGAAGCTACCCTGTGAGTAGACGTGATCTGTTGTGGCACCGAGAAGCACCATTGGGGCCTTCTTCGTAGTTTTAATGAGCTCCAAGAAGGGATAAAAGTGTGCTCTGAAATGGTACTGTCCTGTGGATTTTGTGAGCCCAGGACTGTTCATGCTCATTGGTGCTTTCATTTTTAAGGAGTCTGGAAACGATAAGAAGACTCTGCAGTGGTTATGACTACTGTCCTGTTGGTTTTACGAGCCCAGGATGGTGATTACGAGCCCAGGATGGTGATTGCTCGTGGACTCCATTGGTGTTCTTTTTCGTGAGTTAGTCTCCAAGGCCCGAAAAAGTATAAAATGATGCAAATGGAGAACTCTTCTAGCCGATGTGACTAGAGTATTCCCTTTTCGTAATTAGTCTACAAGGTCCGGAAAAGGGGTAAACTTATACCAGGTAGACGCCCTTTCAGATACGTTTTAGCGAGCATGAAAGGAAGCAAGGTTGCTCGGCGATCTTTTCATTGTTTTAGGAGTCAAAAAAGAGCTTAACAGAAACTCCCTAAGTGCCTTTTTCATAAAAAGGGATTGCTCGGCCCCGAAAAAGGGATAAAATTATACCGAACAAAAAAGTATTGATGGGAGTGAGAAAAGGTCTCAAGCATCATCATGAGTGCGGAAAGCTGGATCCGGTGACATAAAGATTGTCAAACAGGGGCAACGACCAATGTGGCACGCAAACCGAGGTGATGGGTGACATTTTTTAAAAAATGCCTGAAAAATCTGGAGATAAGAGTGAGAAATGATCTCAAGCATCATCACGAGCACGAAAAACTGAATCCGACGATATAAGGCATGTCAAAAACGGAGAACGGCGGACGTGGCATGCAAACCGAGGTGACGAGGGGGGCATGGGAAAAATGCCAGAAAAATCTAGGCGTGAGAGCGAGAAATGATCTCAAGTATCATCACGAGCGCGGAAAACTGAATTCGGTGATATAAGATTCGAGAAAGACAGATGACGGCCGATGTGGCACGCAAACCGAGGCAACGAGGGGGTGAAAAAATTGCCCAAAAAATCTAGGCGTGAGAGCGAGAAATGATCTCAAGCATCATCACGAGCGCGGAAAACTGAATCCGGCAATATAAGACTCGCTAAAAATGGACAACAGCCGATGTGGCACGCAAACCGAGGCGACGAGGGGGCATGGAAAAATTGCCCGAAAAATCTAGGTGTGAGAGCGAGAAATGATCTCAAGCATCATCACGAGTGCGGAAAACTGAATCCGGTGATATAAGAGTCGTTAAAAACGGACGACAGCCGATGTGGCATGCAAACCGAGGCGACGAGGGGGCATGGAAAAATTGCCCAAAAAATCTAGGCATGAGAGCGAGAAATGATCTCAAGCATCATCACGAGCGCGGAAAACTGAATCCGGCGATATAAAACTCGCTAAAAATGGACGACAGTCGATGTGGCACACAAATCGAGGCAACGAGAGCACCCAAAAAATGGTCAAAAAATGGGCCTGATGAAAACAGGAAAGGAGAGAACTGGACCGGGACATCATGCTGCGTTGCTTCGGTGCTCCGCCAGAGTGGCGGTCGCTCCTGTTGAGGACAGCGGTTTTTGTGGCCGAGCACAGGGATGGTGTTCGGGATGACCCGGCAGGGCCGGCTGAGAGGAGGATCCGTCTACGAGATGATCCAGCGGGGCCAGCAGAGCGGAGAGTTCGGGCTCGCCATGATCTGGCGGGGCCAGCGGAAGAGGCACCAGAGGAGCCCAAGGACCGTCATGACTAGATGATATGTATTTGCCCCCAAATGCTGATGAGCATATGGGGAAGCTCTTTTTGTACGGCTGATGTATTTTTTGTATATTGGGTGCTGAGGGCATCTATGACATGTTCTGACTATACGATGATGTATATATATGTATATATTTGATGTTGGTATATAGTCGTGTATGCACGTGGATGCACTTGTTGTCTTTTCGTTCGCCCGTGGAGGCATGTTTGATTTTCTGTATGCCTGTGGAGGCACATGGTATGCACGTGGATGCACATTTTGTTTTGGTATATGCCCGTGGCGGCACATGTTATGCACGTGGATGCACATTTTGTTTTGGTATATGCCCGTTGAGGCACATGTTTTGCACGTGGATGCATTATTTGTTTATGGTATGATGCGATTGGTGTGCCAGTCAAGTACATTGTTGGCCATATGGTCTGCTACACTATTGAGGTTTCTTGGGACATGTGTGAATGAAATGGATTCAAACTGTCGAATCATTTGTTTAGTGCGCAAATTTTTTTTGAACAGACAGGGATCACGTACTTGGTAATCATTGTTGAGTTGGGAAACTAGGAGTTGTGAGTCCAAGAAAACGTTAAGGTGACGTATGCTCATTTGGAGAGCTATGGCCAAGAGACCGGTCACGGCATCATATTCAGCCTAGTTGTTGGTAGCGGCACCCAAACACACTCCGTCGATGTGGATCAACTCATGTGAAGGGGAATATATTACCCAAGCTGCAAAGGCCAGATTGGGGGACCAACGGCTTGCACCATCGGCGAAACCGACGCAGCAGAGTGGAACATGTGTGTGGACGGGATGAGTGGAAGGGGCCGACCGGACAGAGGGGTATCCAGTGGAGATCGTATAAATGGAGGGGTCAAGGCCATGCATTTGGGTATCTGACCAAGTAAAGACATCAGTGAATTCTTGGAATAGTCGTTGGTATTCTCCGATCTCATGCTCACTGTGGGAGGCTCCTAATGTAATGGTATGAAGGGCACCAAGTGGGTCAGAGATGTCAATGTGGATGACGGGAGAAATATCGGCCATGGGATCCTTTAACCAGTCGACTTTAGTAGGAAGGAAATCTTTGGACGTAACCGCGGATTGGGTAGCGGTGGTGGATGAAGTCTCTTTCGGGAGGAAGTATGGACGATGGTGCATGTCTTCCTAGGCATAATCAAGGGCAGTGGGAGCCTCTAGAATCTCTTCATCATTGTGGGAGTTTTGAGTGGTCAAATCAAGTGATGAGGTAGTGGTAGCTGAAGAGATCATGTAGATGGTGTTAATCTCTCCGGATGAGGATGATGCGGGAGGGTAGATCTCCTCGATAGTAGGGGGTGCCGTCTCAAGGTCCAAATTATTCATCTCGTAGAGAGATGCTTTGTAATCCGGGATGTCAGGACAATTATGTGAGTAGTGGCCGTAAATACCGCATATCTCACAAGGGTGATTGGTACGCAGTGATTTATAACAAGGCATGGGGTTTGGATCGAGTTTGACCACCGGGATGTTGGGGTCATCATCAAGCATTTGCATGTGTTCCTGTAATGCAGGTAACTGTGGACATTGATGGGTTGGATGGCCTAACTCATCACACAACGAGCATTTTGGAGGAGCACGAAATACGGGGGGAGGTTTAACTGCCTTGGGTGGGGGTACCGCAGTGTATGGTTGTGGGCCTCTGCCCCCAGTGGGCGTGATGAGTGGAGGGGGATTCGTTGATGACGAAAGAGTAGTGATACCGGGAGGTGGTTGAGTAGAAGTAACAATGGGTTGCACCGGTTGCAGGATGATATTTGGTGTCGGCGGAGGAACGGGAGGCGAAATATACCACACGGGTAATCCCAATGTTAACCCAAGTAGACTAAGGGTAGCCATAACCGGAGTGCTTACTACGATCGAAAGAGGGAATAGAAAGGGGATTGTGTGGATGGGTGTAACACCGATGTGACTAGGGACCAATGGTGGTTTAGGGAACAAGGGTGGTTGATTACCGGGTGTTTGTGTATTCTGTGAAAGAGTACAGAGGTTCACGACGTGGGTCTCTGGTGACGGTGGTGGAATGGAATGGAATGTAGAGGTCATCGGTGCCTCAGAGTAAAGTCTGGGTCCTACTGAGGAAATGAATGAGGTAGTTGCACCACCAACAAGTTGTTCCACCATGGGGAGAACATTTTCAGGTGCGGCGGGGGCCTTGGGATCGTAATAGGTGAGTTGGTTGACCTTGACCACGCGTCCCTCATGGGGGAACTGCATGGTACGAAATACGGATGAGGCAACAGCCCGCATGGCATACATGTAGCTGCGACCAAGTAAAAGGTTATAGTCAAGTTGGGCATTGATGACCTCAATGTCAATGACCACGGTTTTACCCGCTAGCTGGACGGGGACATTAGCTAATAGACCTTGGGGTTGTGCCGAACGGACGTCATAGGCTCGCAACGTAGTGGTGGACTGCTGGAGAGTAGGGGATCCCAACTTCTGCCAAACGAATGTGGACATGATGCATGTAGAGGCCCCTTCATCGATAATGCACCGATGGATGACAAGATTCCGAACGGAAATGGAAACTTGGAATGCTAAACTGGAAGGCAGTCGTGGTTCGGACTGGTCTGAATCGAATGCGATCAGTTGTGAATCATTGGGGTCAATAGAGCCAATGGCAGAGAGTAAAGTCTTGTTCTGTGAAGGACAATTTTTTAAGACTTCTAAAGCAGACATGGTTGCAGGAGACTGGGCTAAGTCGTCTACGATGTTGTAATTCGATGCAGCACGAGCATTGGGATTATTGTTGATATGACGAAGTGGGAAGCGAGGCGCTTTCAAAGCGGCATCAAGTGGAGCCGGAGGTATACGTAACGTTTGATCTATGGGATTAACGTTAGTGTTTTTGTCGGCGGGAGGGGCTTCAGAGGTGGAGCCATATTGGTTCCGATGGGTTTGGAGGTTGGCATCGGCAGTTGACATCATCAACAAATGGTGAGTACCTGAATCGAACATGGGTTGATTAGGGGTTGCATAAGTGATCTGTTGTGGTGGCACGTTGCCTTGAGGGGGAGCTAACAGCTGAGTGTTCACTACACCCTGGTTTGGAAAGGGGTTTTGCAGCACCAAAGGTTGATGTTGAGGTGGTGGAGGGTTGGGTGGCGGCTGAGGAGCCGCTTTCCCTTGACAATGGGCATCGTCGGTCCAGAGTTGCCGAGCTCGCTCCAAATGTGGGCAAGAATGTGTGTAATGACCATAGACCCCATAGATAGAACAAGGGTGGTTTGTTCTGAGGTTATTATTTCTAGGCTGCTTGGGATTCCGATCCGGATTGTGGTTGGGAGGAGCAGCATTTTTATTTTGCGGAGGATTGGGAGGTGGAGGACCTTGCTGATGTTGTTGGTTATTACCTCGGTTACGACCTCTACCACGATTCTGTTGCGCACCTTGGTTGCGCTGGTTGTTTTGGTTATGGGGCTGGTTGTGCTGTGTGTACACTTGCCCTTGAGCAGTGGGAGGATTTTGGTTCGCCGCAGGTGCGGGAGCAGGTTGTGGTGGATAATACACTGGTGGGGTTGGAAGTGGACCAGATACCTGCTGGGGTTGCTGGTAACCCTGAGCTATTGGAGGTGTTGGGTTAGCTGCCACAACATGCTGTGGATAGTACACTGGTTGAGGTGCAGCTGGGGGGGCGTATGCAGGTGGTGCATGACCAAAACACTAAGGTGGACATGAAGGTCCATGGGTATGGTGGTGATGTGCCATGGGAGCATATGAACTGGTTACTCCAGATTGAGATGTAGCCCGCGAAAGGTCGGGACCATGGCTAGGATGTGCAATAGAAAAGGGTTGGGGATGCGAGGCCATATGACTAATGATGCCATCAGTGGCATGGGATGCCCCCGGCGCATCATGTTGGGATGACTCACCCCGAGGGGCGTCTGGATTAATGATATACAGATAACCTGACTGGGCGTAAATGAGGTCAAACTGTTGGGCTTTGAGGATGGCCTCTTCTTCAGACTGGGGTCGTTCGGATGCCACATCCTTCGCAATGAGAGGGAGGAGGGATTTGAGAAACCAATCTAAGAAGATATGGTCGTCTAACTTGATTTTGCAGAGGCTTCGGCGTCGACGCCACTCATGAATGTGGTCAGTGATGTGGGTGGCCGTGTTCTGTCTGCAAGACAGTAGGATCTCAACTCCTGCATCATAGCGGACAGGTAACTGGAAGAACTGCAGGAAGGTCGAGGCAAGGGAGGTAAAGGTGGCATGCGTCCCATGGGGCTACTCGATATACCACTTAGCTGTAGAGCCAGTGAAGGTGCGCTGTAATAGACGGAGGCGGATAGAGTCGTCCACTATGGAGTTGGAGGAACACCATAGATGGAAGGACATGATATGGTTCTGGGGGTCCCAACCTACCTTGCCCTCAAACTTGGGGATGTGGGAGGGAGTTTGGTGGGCATTTGAGGCCACGCAGGGTCATGTCTGATGGGATCATTGGTGAGCCTGGCTAAATCTGGCAAGTTCAGACTTGCCATGTACGGTAAGCTAGCAGATGTAGTGGCTGGGACTGGGACATGCCTAGTCATGGTGGTATGATGTAGGGGTCCAGTAGTGCCTAAAGGTATGCTAGGTATTGAAGGTATGTGTCCTCCAATAGGTGTGGTCTGGTATGGGCCAGCGCTGCCAAGTGCAACATGGGTTACACTTGGGTTAGGAATAGTAGTGGTGATTCCTGGAATCTGGGTTGTGGGGATCAGAGGGGGTGTGACCCCTATGTTGGGCATACCCATAACATGTGGTGGCCCTGTGTTGGAAATTCCTATAACAGGAGGTGGCCCTGTGTTGGGCATTCCTAAAGGTGGAGTGTTTCCCATATTAGGCATACCTAGGGGGGTGGGTGTTGCCATGGATGGCATCGCAGTAGAAGGGTCTGTGGATGTCTCTCCTATGGTGCTGGTAAAAAGTGGGTCAAAAGGTGTTCCAGCCATAAGGTTGGTTGGGAATAACGCAGTGGGGTTTTCGGAATCAGAAGTGAAGTGAGGCGTGTCAGAATCGGATGACCGTATGTTTGACTGACGATGTGTCGAGTCAAGGGATAAGGCTCTACGTCGGTGACGTGGAGAGCCAAGTAGACTGAAATCTGGGAGTTCGCCCTGTAGACGACGAGAGCGTCTAAAATTCTCAATGGTGAGAAATAAGTTTTTGTGTAAAAATATGTATGTGTAAAATGGTAATGTATAAAAAATTCAAAACCCTAATGCAACCAAGGGTGCAAGAAGGGGAGTGAAAATGAAGGCTCTCAGGCCAAAAAATCAACCTCAAAAAAGGCACTTAATATAGCAGCTGTGCTATAATAAGTGGAGGGATGCAAAAAATGGTCAGAGTACCAACATGCAAACAGCTTCTAGAAAAAATAGGCGTAACTAGACCAAAGGTGGGTTGAATCATGCAAACACCTAACTAAAAGTATTGTGAATCAATAAACGATATTCTCTGCAAGGTGATGAAATCCAAGTTAGAGAATATGAGTGTTGAGTCAACGGCTAGATATCCCCCTACCGGGAGGGACACCGGGTAATCAATCCTAAAGAATGGCTACTAGGATACTCCGTTCATGACACGTCGAGAAAAGGTAAATCTGTCGTTTGGTCCTTTTATCACAATATCCCCATACAGGGATATCCCGAGAACTGCGAATGGTAGCCCTTCGGTTACTGAATGGATTTCGGTATTCCACTTAGGCTTCCGGAACCATCCTCGTGACTTCAACCCTCCTAGGGGAGAGGCCTTCCCATAAACCGGTTGTGACCGTGCCAATAAATACTAGGAGATTTTAGCTCCCTAATGGACAACAACTATGTCTCAGATGTAATAACTGAAGGGTGTTATTGGAACACCTATCCCCTCAATACTACCTAGCTACAAAGTTCTTTTAGTGTTCCCCAAGTGGGGTTAAAAGTGGGTTGAAATTAGGGTAAGTTTTAAGGCTCAGTTTAAAATTAGTGTTTGAGTGGGTGCACGTGTGATATTTTAAACTGAAATTGAAAAAGTAAATGCTAAGTATTCAAAAAACAAAGGATCTTTTGAAATAAAAAGCAAATATTATGACTTTTTCAATAAATGGAAATTAAATGCTTTGCAAAGACTATTCAAAAAACAAAGGATCTTTTTAAATAGGAAAGCAAATAATATAACTTCTTTAGGAAATAAATGGATTTCTTTTTCAAAAATTGCTATGGGCAAAATATTAAAGAAGTAAACAACAAATTTTTTTAATCTAGATAAAATGCAAAATAGATCCTTCTTTCAATTTCTGAAAATGTTTAAAAAGACTTTTTCACATGTGCATTCTAAATAGTAAAATTTTTCTATGGCTGTAAAATATGTAGGATTTCTAATACTGGAAAATGTGCTATGTGGGCAGAAAATACAGTAAGAAATTAATTTTTTAAACGATTCGGTCGAATGAAAAAATTAGCATTGCGGGTTTTGACTGAATAGCCATGATGGACCGCACGGGTTTCTGTCGCACAGTCGCGATGGGTAGCGCGGGTTTTGACCGCGAATCCGCGATGTGCAACGCAGGATTTCGTCACACAGTCGCGATGTGCACCGCGGAAAAGGTCCACGAAGCCGCGATGTGCAGCGCGCTAATCGGCCACGAAGCCGCGGTGAACCGCGCGGAAAAGAGCCGCGCAGTCGCGATGAGCCGCGCGACTGTTGGGAAAAAAGACGCGAGGCGAAAGCCATACGCGGACGCCGAAAATCGAACTCAAAAATTGAGAATTTCGGGCTGTTAATGGCTAAAAACTGGGCCAAGATCTAGAACAACAATGGATCTGCTATCTAGGGTGGCAGATCTATGAATTAAACTAACTAATACTATCAAAAACTAAGATCTAAAGAAAAAGTGAGATTTAAATATTCGAAAGCAGCGGAGTCGCCAAAAACTATTGGCTTGGTTTTGCAACCAAACTTAGTGCTATAGGCACCTGCTAACTAGTAGCAGCAGTTTCAATAGAAATAAATAACAATAAACTAAATCTAAACTAAACTAAACTAGCATGTGCATTTTTGAATTAAAGAACAAGAACAAGAAATAAGAGAAATAATTTTGTATTAAAAAATGGGGGCAAGCAAATGCTTGCAATAAGAATACCTTCGATTGATGAAGATAGTTGGGAAGCTCCAATGGTGAGCAGCTCCAATCTCCAATGGGTCCTTTCTCCAAGGTTGCTACAATGGCCAAAACTCAGGGGAGATTTTGGCAGCATGAGGATAGGAAGATGGATGGATGTGAAATGAGGAGCCCCTACCACCTTTTTATAGGTTTTGGTGGTGGGGAATACCATTTGTGGTTTTGTGGAAACCAATGGTATTGACCAACATGGTTTAGGTACTTTTCCCTCCTTTTTTTTTTTGAATAAAATTAATATTTTTATTCCCTTTTTAATATTTTGGGAATTTTGGACCCTTTTTGAGGGTTTTTTATGCTTTTTTAGGAAAAATAATCTTTTTAAGTGGGAAAAGGGGTGTACTAAGGTCTTTTGGTGACCTTTTGTTGGTTTCAGAGGCTCAGATGGTGGAAAAGTGGACAAATGGGTCATGTGAATAAGGAAATGAGCTAGTGAGCACTTTTTAGGTGTTAACACCTCCCAGATATAAGTTTAGGGTTGGACCTCCCAGCAAGACCCTCATTTATACTTCCCACCTATACTCCTGAAAGAAAGTGAAGAAGGTTATCCGTAATGCATTTCCATGAAAACCACTCTTTTTAAACCTGGTATATATGTAGATATCACTTATTTATTTAACAAGCCCCAGGTCAATAAGCCTGCTTCAGAGCCATATTCTGTGTGATGTGAAGGCAAAGAGTGATTATGTTACATGCCGCAGAGGCTAATCCTGAGAAGGAATAAACACAGCAGAGCAGCAACTTACCAAGCAATTAAGGCCCATACCATAGAATGCCTGAGAACGCCACCACCATGTAGATCAACTGAAGCGAACTGCGTATTGAAAGCTAAACAGAAATCGAACCAGGTATTGAAGGGATTGGGGAATGGGAGAAAACCCTCTTCAAATAAAAAATTAAAACCCTAAGAATACTCTGCAAATGAAAGAACAAATATCTTCGTATAATCCAATAATTAAAAAAAATTGAACCCATCTTTCCATAACCCTGTAAAATGTGAAACCCCTCTTCTACTAAAAAATGAAAACCCTAAGAAAACTCTGCAAATGTCAAAAGAAAAAATGGTGAAATTGGGTTAAGGAATAAAAACCTTGATGAGCAGATCACGATCCATTCTCCAACTCTTCTCTTGGCTTCTCTCCGATCAGCTCGTATGCCAACCAAATTTTTCATTGATAGACCCCTCCCTCTAATGTCCATCAATTCCCGTTTCATTATGTTTGTTTTGTTTTTGTCCATTCCGGTTTCATTGTGTTTGTTTTGATTTTGATTTTTTTTATTTGTTAATATTACATATATTATAATATTTAGTTATAATATGTTATTATTATTTATACATTGTTTTATTATTATATTATATATTGTTTTTTTTTCCATGGAAAAATTCGTAATTTTATTTCAATATATTGAAAAAATTACATTCTGCACATGTAATAGAATCATAGTGATCCCTACATTGTCACATATTGCTGTTCAAGTATCTTACAGGTCTATGAGACCCAAACAATCTCAAAATAAATGCTGTCCATAACAGCACACCAATAGCCGGTTACAAATTTCAATAGTAACTTCGAAACGTATACTCAGTCATCTGCCCTAAGCACAACAGAACAGATGCAAGCAAGTTAATACTCCATCACAGTTCCATCAAACCATATAGACCAATGAAATACCACCATACTTAAATAAAAAGAGAACATAGAAACTTAAACTCAGCAACTTCATGTTTGCACTTGTATCAGCATCACATTGGAGTTCCCTGATTTGGCACAGCAGAGGCTGCCTCCTCTGCTGCAAGCGATTCCTTCTAACAATCTGATAGATTTCATATGAAAGAAAGGCCCTCTTATCAGCAAAATCCTGTGCATCATCGATTGACATCGCCCTCGTATGGATCAAGTCAGATTTTTTCAAACAAACTGATAACAAAGTTTGAATCTGCGTGGTCCTGAGCCACCGCTACACAATATCAAAAGTAGCGTTCTTTGTAATATCATACACCAAAAAATCTCCCACAGCACCTCTGTAATAGGCACATGTGATTGCCCGATACCTCTCTTGGCCCGCTGTTTCCCAAATCAGTGCCTTGATTGTCTTGCAAGTAACCAAAACAGAAACTGTAGAGTAAATCAATCGCCCAGCCTGTCCTCCATTGCCACGTTGAAGGGCATATGGTAATAACTGTAGGATGTAGCAGTGTTATATAATGTAATTCTCCAAGTGCCGAGATCAAGACGTTGTTGAGTAGCTTCTTTGGAAAGAGAGTCTGCCATGCCATTTCTCTCCCTGTAAACATGTGTAAATGTTATAAGATTAAAATTTTGCTTTAATCATATAACCTCTTCCAGTATAGGTGAGAGAACCATCACATTACAGCGGGTATGCTCATTGGCCCAATCAATAACAATCAGTGAGTCTCCAAAAATCTGTAATGTACGACAACCCTGTTCAAGTGCAAAAATCAGCAACAGTCTAAGTGACATGATTTCAGCATAGTTGTTTGTACCGCTCCCCAATCCAGCCGCTATGTGGAAGTAATGTGAATCAGATAAGTGTAATACGATCCCCCCACCGCACACCAAATGATCCATAGATGCGCCATCGAAGAAAGCCCACGGTAATGTAGTATCAATCGTTTCAGCGATCACTGGACGAGATCTAATCGGTTTTGTGGCAGACTTGTAATGAATAATGATGGCCACAGCTTGTGCCACAACCAGCTCCATCGGGACTCTACAATCCTGGAATATAATCTTGTTGCGCGTGATCCATATACCCCAGGCAAAAATGCATGGGACCGCACAGATAGTAGAAGTCTGTTGTTCAGTCCACCAATCTTTGAATGCCTCATCTACATTTTCGCCCCACCAACGCGTGTTGATATCCAAGTAGTTGCAAATTTGTGTCCATACCGTCTGTGTGAATCGACAGTGGAAAAATAAGTGTGATAGAGTCTCGTCCGCCTCCCTGCATAGTGGGAAAAAGCCCGGGCCCTGTAGAAATCGTCTTTTCAGAGTATCCCATGTAGGAGCCTTTTGTTCTAAAATCGCCCAAAAGAGTAGTTTGGCTTTTCCAGGGCATTTTAGCTTCCACAGGTTTTTCCACCACCACACCAAAGCCCGATTTTGCACCTCCAAATTTTGCTGAATGTATCCAAGTTTAGGTGTGTATCGTCCTGAGGGATGGTGATCCCAAATAAGTTCATCAGGCCTATCAGTCAGCCGAATATGTGTGAATCTTAAGGTTCGAATGTAGTCCTCCCAAACCCCGATCAGATTCTCAGGAACCTCAAGTCGTTGGGCAGAGGTCCAACCCTGGTGCATAAGAGTGGATAATCCCGGTTGTGCAATATCAGCTAAGAACAGACATCCCCTAGCTGCCAGAAAGTTCCTTAAATCCACAGGCAGGACATGTCCCCCCCTGCATCCTACCCAAGGATCCAGTCCAAGACGGAGAAATTGCCCATTCCCAATACGCCACACTAATCCCGATCCCACCAGCTGAAAATGCTGAACCACCGCTTTCCAAACCACAGAGCAATTTGCCCTCGTCTTATTTCCCATCCTAATCCATTCAAGTAGGGTTAAGGGAGCAATATATTTGTGGTAGACCACCTTTGTCCAGAGGCTCCGAGTATGGATGATTCGCCAGACCACCTTTGCCCCCAAAGCTTTGGCAAATAGAAAGATATTCTTTAAGCCCCAGCCACCCAGTGCTTTGGGGATCGCAATCAAATCCCATCTAACCCATACCAAGGCTCGATTTACTCCCTTACCCTTCCAAAGGAAGGCAAAAACCAACCGACGGATCTGCTCCAATACGCCTCTGGGAATCCAAGCAAGTGACATCCAGTAAACTGGTATTGCTTCCAATACAGATTTTACCAGAATCAATCTCCCAGCCCGCGAGAGCCATTTTTGACTCCATCCATGTAGTCTCTGCTCCAATTTAGCAATTAGCCAGTGCCAATCAGCCTTATGATATGCATTGGGTTTTAAACGAAATCCAAGGTACTTTAAGCCATCATCAATATCCATAATCCTATAGGGAAGTCTGATGGCCAGTCGGTGGATCTCCTGCTCATTTAATTGCGAGCTGGAGATAGTTGATTTATCGGTATTCACAAGCATGCCCGCGGCGACTTGCAGTAGATTGAGTCCTTCGACCACCTTATCAATAGCCTGTTGCGAGCCATCACAAAATATAAGAATGTCGTCAACAAATAGGAGATGTGTGATATACATTACCTGGGTAATGGAGATGCCACGAAAGGAGCCATCAGCCTTTGCTTTCAGGATAAAACGACTGAGGCCTTCTGCAACAAGGAGAAATAAAAACGGTGATAGTGGGCAGCCTTGTCGTAGCCCCCTGCCTGCATGGAAGAAAGTGCTAGCCGAACCATTGATCAATATAGCAAAACTCACCGTGGTGATGCATGCCATAATCCATCGAACAAATTCATAGCAGAAGCCCAGATGTGTAAGCAGCATCCGGATATAAAGCCAACTCACCCGGTCGAAAGCTTTAGAGAGGTCAATCTTTATCACTGCACCCTTTTGCTTCTGAACCTTCAGGGTGTGTAATCCTTCTTGTGCTACACCGATGGCCTCGTGAATTTGTCGCCCATCCAAAAATCCAAATTGTTCACAAGAGATATGCTGAGACAGGATATTTTTGAGTCTCCTAGCCATAACCTTTGATATGATCTTATAAATGCAATTGCACAGTGAAATAGGTCTGAATTCATCAAATCGCTCAGGCTTGTCTGTTTTGGGAATGAGAGCAATAAATGTCGAGTTAAAGGGACCATGTACAAATCCAGCCTTTCTAGATTCTTCCACCACAGTCAATAATTCCTCCCCAAAACAATCAAAGAATCCCAAGTAAAATTCAATTGGCCAGCCATCAGGCCCCGGGCTTTTATCTTTCTGGAAAGATTGCATTACCTGCAAAAGCTCAATCGATTGCACCTCCTCCATCAATAGTCTGTTCTCATCCTCCCCCACAAAACGTGGGAAAAGCTGAGACATCCTAATAACCTCAGCTATGGAGGCCCCAGGTTGAGCAGTGAATAATTCTTCGTAGTGTCGGACACCCATCTCAGCCAAGCCATCAAAGCTGGAGACCCGTTCCCCATCAGATGAAGATAGTTCCCAGATTGAGTTGGTGAATTTTCTTCCCTTTGCATATGCTTGAAAGAATTTAGTATTCTCATCCCCGTACTGTAGCCAAATCGCCCTGCTTTTCATGCGCCACATCTCTTCACGCTCACACAGTAACACATTTCTTCTGCTCTCCCAGTCCAGCAGCTCCCCTTTCTGCTGTTCATCCAGATATCCCATACCCCGACAAAGTAGTAGTCTATCAATATTCAGCTCAGCATCCCTCAGAATCTGATCATCTTTTACCCTTTTATCAGATGCCCAGATAATCGTGGCCTCTTTAATACGCTTGAGATTGTGTTGAAAGTGAGCGCCTGCATGTTCCAGTGACTCCAAAGGTCGATGAACCCACAGTTGCTGAACTAAATTCAGATAATCCTCCTCCTTCAACCAGCTGGGATTGAACTTGAATGGAATAGGAGGTTTGTTACGACTGCCCCTTAATTCCAGTAGTATGGGACAATGGTCAGAGACCCCCCCTGACCCAACCCATTGCTTTTCAACATCAACCCCCAGTGCCAACACATCTGCCACCAGGAACCTATCCAGTCTTTTTGCCACCCTTTGATCCCCTGCTCTCTTATTCCTCCACGTCGGGGTTAATCTGGTAGGCTGTATGTCAAGTAAATCCTTTCCAGCAAATGCTTGTATAAAAAAGTTTGCTAATGGATCCGGAGCAGCACGAGGCCCCCAAACTTCAGATGACCCCAGGGATAGATTGAGATCTCCACCCAATATCACATCCCTTCTGTCAAAGAGATCCATGCTTAGCAAGGAGTCCCAGAATCCATCCCTATTAATATAGGGTCCATAGATATTGAGAATCGTTAAAAACCTGCCAATCTCAGCATCCCATACTTCCAAACCAATACCAGAAGAGATACCCCAAGAGCTATCATATCTGCAATTTTTCACCTTCCACCCCGTTGCCATCCCTCCAGAGCGACCACGAGCATCCACACCCACAAACTTCCAGCCAGGTAGCAAAGTTTCCAAAATCCGAACCACCTCCACACTGCCGCACAGTGTTTCTTGTAGTAGTAATATATCAGGTTGATTAATATCCACCAACCTCCAGAGAGACGATTTTTTAATGGGACTCGCCAACCCACCACAGTTGAAAGACAATAGTTTCATATAAAACCCCCCTCCAGGGTTTTCGCAGCTCTAAGTGCCCATTCAATTGTGGATTGAGTGCCCATTACCAAATCAATTTTTGCTCGATCTTGTGCTATGGACAGGTGAGATTTCCGTCCCTGACCTTTCCCCATAGAATTTGCAGCCAATTCAGGAAGTCCCCTACCCCCTGATCCTTCAGCAGAGATCACCCTATTTCTAAGTGCATACCGGATACTACGACCCACAGAATTTGGAGAGGGTAGAGTGGATACTAGGGGTGGCGTGTAAGCACAATTTGTGACAGGAATTACACAAGGCGCTACTGTGCAAGGTGATACAGGGCAGTCAGGAGAATGTGTCGTTAAACATACCCCCCCCAAATCCGTGGAGACAGAAAAAAGAGGATCAGTAGAAGAGTAATGTTGTGACTTACCCGGGGGAGATGAACCCCGACGAGAGATCTGTTCATGAATATTCCTGGAGGTTGCTCGAGTTAAGGCTGTCGTAGAGCCCAATGTAGTCCCCACTCCATCCATCTTCAAGCGCTGAAATTTATCCCAGCCCACGTTCTCCATAGTAGACAAGGGTGTCCCGGAACCTGGTTTGCCACACGATGCCTCAGGTTGCATTGATACTACAGCCCCAGTGGTCATAGTAGTCACAACTTCATGATCCCCTGCCATCAGTGGACTCCCCTTCTGCGCAGTATCAGTCCTAACCTCTACTAGAGGAGCAACCGGCGGTTTTCTACCCCGAAATGGTAGCGTGCACCCTGCAACCAGGTGTCCAATAGCGTGACATCGGTGGCAACGAAACGGCACCCCCACATAGTCCAAGATCTGTGTGAAGTCCCCATCCTTTGTCTGAACGGAGATCTCAGCCGATAGTCCCAACCTAAGATCGATTTTGACCAAGATCTTAGCCACCGAATAATTACCTGTTGCAGTATGTGAATGGTCAGCGCATATGTATTCGCCAAGGAAATTCCCAATGGCAGCAAATCGTGATTCATTCCAGAGATGCATGGGTAGCCCTGGTAGCTTCACCCAAATCGGTTCACGGTCGATTCTTTCAGTCTTGGAGTCAAAAAAAGGCGACCATCGTTTCAGCACAATGGGGACGCCCAGCATCGTCCAATGTCGGCCTAAAGCAGCTTCAACCTCTCCAATATTTGCCATTATAAAGGAGAACCAGCCCTTCGTCAGTACCCTAATCTCCGGTGCAGCAGCCACCAGATCCTTCCAATTCTCATCCGCCCATCGCTGTAGGAAACCCCGCCCGAGCCACTTTCCACGGGCATGTCCAACCACAGCTATGTGGGAGAATTCCTCCACTTCCTCCATCGAGACATCCACACCCAACACCAGTTTGTCCTTCCTTCTCCGTTCCTTGACCTTGTTAGTAGAATGTTTAGCCGCCGGTGCAGGAACCCATGCACGAGGAATCAAAGGATCATCATCAGGTAGTAGTACTCCCACCCTAGATGCCACCGCAGCAGATGCACCAGTTTTGATTCCCTGATCACCACTAGCCGGTCCCCGTACCTCCACATCACGGAGTTCCACTGACTGAAGCAGATTTCCGAAAGAGAGAGAAGTTGGTCCGCCACCCGACCGCATGTCACCGCCTTCCGAAAAAATAGGAAAATTTGTATAAGACCCCAGTTGGGGTTGCAGCGTCCGTCCCAGGAGACCCGCCAAATCTGGCCTGTCCTTAATGCTAGCAGGAGACCGAAAGTTAGCTAAATCCTCCACGAGACCCTCCAGTCCAAGAGAGCTGGCCGGCGAATCCATTACTCCCGCGGATCCCGGTAGATCCCCGGTCCCCCTGCCAGATAAGAAAGGGATAGGCAAAGCCCCCGACCCATAATCCGCCGAATTTTTTGCTCCAAGATCAAATATCCCTATGTCACAATCCCCACCCGAGGTGTAGTGCACCTCCTGCTCATATCCGCTCCCCATACCACTCCAGCGGTTCCCTCACGACAGGCTAAGCCGGACCCCGACCGAGCAGTCAGAAAACCCAGATAGAAGTCCCCTATCCACCGTACACACCGAATCCCTCGGATCCCAACACACAGCCGCAGGGTTTATGAACAGACAGTCCACCCCTCCATGAGCCACTTCTAATCAGATCCAGAGCCCAAAACCACTCCCATAAGCAGGAGCAATGGCTACTCTGCATCAACCAGCAAGACTGCGACCCGGTGCACAGTTACAGCCCCAACCGCGTCAGGGTATTGAACTTCTACTACAGAATAGTTCGATCTCAAAAATTAGTGCGCTCAGCCAGAGTTAATGACCACCATCGCCGATAAACCAACGAATCCTGACAGAGAAAAGGATCTCCAGTCTGATTTAAAGGAGAGCGAACCAATCACGAGCCTGGATCTGCTCTGCTAATAGTGCTGAGCATCCGGCATCTGCGAAGCCACCATAATCCTCTGTATAGAAATTAACGTATTTCTTCCATCAGTTTCTTGGAGCCCGATACGTCTCTTCCCTATATTATATATTGTTATATGATATTACATATTGTTTAATTTGTATGTTAAATGTTTTAATAATATAGTTTTTATGTTTTTATATATAGGAATTGTATGTAGTAATATATTTTATGTTGAGTTATATATTGTAATATAAAACTATATATATATATATATATATTTTTTCAAGCATTTTATTTTTATTTTTTTGGGTAAGTTTATACAGATACTAGGTATAAATATGAAAAGCAATCACATTCTGTTACTGAAAAATTACTGCTATGCATGCTTACCATCAACACAAGTTAGCAAACAAAATACACATCCGCACTAATACTAAGATCAAGAGTCTACAAAGTAGTAACAAATTTCAAGTCCTTGATCTTGCAAAAAATATGAACCATAAAGGTAAGGAAGCTATGTGCTTCCTCGAGAGTATTAAACTTCTGCTAAATCCTTCGTGATCTGCTAGCATCGAATTAGAGAGAACATGCTTGTTCTAGAAATGGTCTTGTTCTTAGTAGACTAGAGTCGTCATTTCCCACTATCTGTCATCATTTATCACACTTATTCCTACATTGTTAGCTCCACTGATATTTTGCAACTCCAAGGAAGGCAAAGATTTGATTGCTTTCTTTCATCTATGCGAATCAGTAGATCTGCTAGAATCACTAGGTCCATATAAGAACCCACTAGTCAGGCACTCAAGCACAACCCTTATAACGAGCTTTTAATATAGGCCCTAGAGCAGATTATACATTCACGCCAACCCTTGAAAGAGTGCAAAAGCAAAAGAAAAACCCGCTAACATTGAGGAGGGGGAAATGTCTATTGAGTGAAGTAAAAGGCCTTCTCTATTTGAGTGATCCATCTTGCTAAGGTCGACCCTTCACCACACCCCCCGGTATGTGGCCGATGTGCAACACAACTATGGATCGTACAATTTTTACAATAGGTGTCATTAAGCAAAATTCCTGCAATATCTATATCTATATTGGAAAGAAGAAAGAATTTAGTCTCATAATTAAAAACCCCACATGGTGTACGAATTGGGGCTAAAATTTACAAACTATTGACATAGGGTTTGGCCGTCTGAATTGACAGAATATTAAAAAATCCCATAAATACAATGGAGCCGAAGTGATAAGGGTAGGAATTGTTACCTGAAGCATGATTGTGTTGTAGTAGTTGAGCTAGGGTTTTGAACCCACCCCAAATATTGTTGAAAAAATTGATGGCCCATAGATGATCTAAAGCAAAATCAAGAATCCTATCACATAGAGATCCTTGCAACCATATGGAGAACTTTGCTTCATGTGCGCAATTCATGGAGATCACATGGAGATCCTTGAAACCATATGGATAACTTTGCTTTCTCTAAGCAATTCGTGGAGATCAGATCTATTGGAGGCCCTATTTTCTTTTATTTTCCCTCTCAATCCATTTTCTAATTTACCACTCATCCACTTTACACTTTTTTTGAGTTTCCCTATATCTATTACATTTGTTTTGTTTATATTCTTCTTTTTCTTAATTTGTTAATACTAATTACATATATTAATTATATAAATATTTATAATAACTATACAATATATTAATATTATATATGGATGAAAAGATATAGGGAAAAAAGGTTTTTGATAGTTTATTTATTTTATATGTGAAAGGATAAGGGGTTAGGATTATGGGGGTATTTTTATTATTTATTATTATTATTATTATTCAAGGAGATGGGACCAAAGAGAATTTTATAAAAATGGAGGAATTATTTTTTCTTCAAAATGGAGGATATTGGCTATTTCTTGTAAGGGAGGGACCTAGGGGGACTTTCAAGATTTTCAAACTCAGGTGCAAAGAGAACCATGGTGAATGAATGCAAAATATGGATCAGAATTAATGGAGGTTGTGAAATTGACATTTTTAGCTAAGTACATCACACAAAATACATGAACTTGTCGAAACTTTAACAGACTGTCGAGATGGTCAAACGTCGATGGTTTTCGTCAACAAAATATGAACGCAACCAGTACAACAAGCTAAACATAGTGACACTAACTTCAGTACATGACAATTCCAAAAGGGAAAGACGACAAATATATAAGACTCAACTCAATCACATGTAGAAGAACTCATCTATCACATGATAAACTATATGCAAGACATGATGTATTATCTAGATATCAACTCACCACACCCAAGGCACTAATTAGTTGAGAAACCCCTAAATGAGCATCTCAATTATTCCCCTATCATCTAACACATTAATAGGTATCGGGATGGCCTCAGAGAAATGATCCCTTAGAAGACATGTATTGAAAAATAATCCAAGATACTATTAATGTTACAATTTGCTAAATTTTAACACTGCAGATGGATTCGGAGACCCCAGAAAGGGGTCTCCGAATCCATCTGCAGTGTTAAAATTTAGGAAATTGTACAAATTCATTATAAAATTATAATTTTCCATTGTTGGTATGATCACACAACTAAAAATGACCACATAAATGACCAAATGTTATGTGGTCATTTTTAGTTTAGTTCTTATCTCATGACCAAATTACTCATATATCTTGGTCATTTTTAGTTTAGTTCTTATCCCGTGACCAAATTGGTCATTTATCTTGGTCATTTTTAGTCAGTTCACTTAAAATTTCTCAATTTTGGCCATTTATCCATTAAAAAAGCTGTGGTGACCAAATTTTTTGGTCGCCTGGTCACTTATCTCTCATTTTGTACTAGTGACTTACTACTGACTTCCCAACTGACACTGTGGACAAATGACCCAATATCTAACTGACTTATCCAAAAATGACCAAAAACCTGCATTCTGCGGTATGACTGAATCAATATTACATAATATGTGGTCCAAATGACCCAAAACCCACATTCCGCGGTACAATTGACCCAAAATGCATAACTAATCTTCTACTAATCGCCATTCGCGTCATCTTCTTGCCATTCGCGCCATCTTCTTTCTTGTCGCAGCATCGGAGATGCTGTGGTAGCACTCTACCAAACCGCCTGCCAACAGGTTCCCCCATCATGACTTCCAGAGGCTGGGTGGTTTCCCCCTTGCTTTGGCATCTTCTTCCTATTCTTCCTCCATCTATTCCTTTTAGACTGTTGGTTACTAGTATTACTACTTTCACCACATGGGGTAGAAGGAGGAGGAGAAGATGTTACTGGCAAAGCAGGCATAGGGTTTTGATGCTCTTGATGTGAATTTCTTACTGGAGAAGCATCAGGAGCATGCAAGGCATTCAGAGTGGAAAATAACCAAGCCGGTAGCCCTAAAGTGAATCCCGGAAGATTCAAGGTAGCCATTAAGGGAGTACTAATGTTCCCAATGAATGGAAAAGCATAAGGAGCCCCTTGAACATGGGTCCCTTGATTGGTTCCCACTGGGATGCTTTCCATAGTTTCCGACTCAATGGGTAAGAAATCTCTAAGGTCGACTAAAAACAAGCAATACAAAGAGCACACCACTAAAAAATTTCCTAAAGTGATCAAAACCAGGCAAACAGAGTTAATACTCTCAGAAGTAAGTCTGGGATGGTGAGGGCCCAAAACAAACTAATAGAGTATCGACAGTCAGTTACATGGCATCAAATGGAGGTCCTCTGGGTGCAAGCATTTGAATCACCAAACCGCCCTCCCGGGATTACTTCCAAATCGTTACCTTCCGCGTCTGTCCGAGGTGAAGTGAAAATATCCTTCCACTCTACCTGTGTCGATCCCTAGGGTTATGATACTAAGGATACCACAAATACGAAAATAACTAGGGGAATAGTCGTCAGCCTATCCAAGACGCATGGGAAAGGTAGCAAAGCCAAAAATCCAAAAAGCACTTAAAAGTACTAGTGGACCCCTGTACGCGAATCAACTCTGGTTTATGTTTGGAAGGAAAGTGAGGGGGTATCCTCAATAGTTCTAGTCGCACATGACCTCGTGCTTAACTCTGGTTTGAGTAGAGCGTTGCCAGGATATTTTGATATAAGTGGGTTTGCCTAAGAGATTGTCTTACTACGATTGTTGAGTAATGAAATCGATTTCGGGTAGTTTAAGGTGATTTACCCCGAAACCCTAGCCTAAGCTAGTTGATGATGTGTATACCTAAAAAGAAAAAGTTGCTAATTGATTTTATTAAAAAATTCTTTTTAGAGCATAATTGTTACTCAAGAAGTGTAGTAGAGTGTGTGGTAAGGTTCATGACAGAAAGTAAAGTGCGGAAAAATAATGCATGAAACTTCACAAAATTTTCGTTTATGTTTTTCCAAAACAAAAAATAGGCAATCCTAAGCATACAATTTTTTAATTTTTCTTTTAAATTTTCAAAGCAAGATAATCTATGCTACTTCAAAAAATGATGATAAATCTTACTACTAAGCTACCAAATTCAATTTTTATCTTTTCTTTTATTTGCAAAAAAAAAAGAACTTGAAATAAGGAACAAGTAAGATCTAACAAAGGTGTGGGTAAAGATAAAAGACCTAATGGCTTAAACCATTCAAATCAAAAGACCGAAAAAGATTTGACCTACAGAGTTATTTTGATGGAAAAAACTCTAGGTTTGGACAGGATGTAAAGGAAGAAAGGGAAACAGATGCATGCAACGGAAAAACAGACCAAGCGGCTGCTCCTAAGCACCAAAAACTAAGAAAACATCCTCCAAACAAATAGGGTAGGCAAGCAAACCAAAGGTAACCCTACCGCCACACAAACGCAAAGGAAAAACTATCAAGAAGGCTCCAACTAACTCAGACTAACTTGAACAGAAGTTCAGAAGGTACCTAGACTATCAAACCTTTCAAAAACCACCCAAAAACTCAAACTGGCATCAAACCCTAAAAAATAAGGAAAAACACAGTAAAAGTGAGCAAGTATTGCAATAGAAAACAAGCATTGAGTGCGCAGGTCTGTATAAGTGCAACGCGCGTATAGGGCACAAAGTGCGCTACTGTGACTAGTAGGGAGTTGCGCATAGCTTCAAATGGCCTAAAAAACAAAAAAGACGCGTAAAACAAGTACTGAAGCAAGTGAAGCAATCCAAGGGAATTTCAAGAGTCTGAGAAAGACTCATAAATAGACAAAGATGTCTCAGTAACAGTCAGGGAAGCAAGGAAAATGCCAACAGTAGACCCAACAACCTGGAAACCAAACCCTAGTGAAAGGCTCAATTCTACAGGAAAGTGCGCAACTGTATACACTAACAAATCACACACATTTCTAAAAGTATGCAGGTTGTAATACTGACAACCCGCGTACATTTCTAAAAGTATGCAGGTTGTAATACTGATAACCCGCATACATTTCAGAAAATGCGCACCTATATGCACAGGAAACTCGCGCACGGAGATGGAAAGGAAATAAAAAGGTTTGCACACTTAGACTGGAATGAATCAAATCAAAAGGAAAAGCAAAGTATCCTATAAAAACCTCTCAGAAAATCAACAGACTGTAAAAACTAAAAGAAAACCTAGCAAGGTCCTTGGAGCAAAAGAAAACCGATTACTCCCCCGCGGAGTTGCCAGTTCTGTTGTTCAGGAAAATACCTTATATCGGGGGAGACGACACTACCAACTGACATGGGGTGACATGTAAATACATTCATGTTTTGCATTAATTACTACAAATGGAAAGAGTTTAGGATTCTTAAAGTTGTACCTTTTTAACAATGGTTGGTCCTAGCTTTCGCCCAACCTTCCACAGCAATGAACCTACAAAACAAGTTAACCTTCCTCAGCATATCTTGACTGCAAAAATATAATGAGATTGGAAACAATTAAACAAAAATCACAATCAGATATTCAATCAAACAAACATTCAATCAAATAGGAATTCAATCAAATAGACATTCAATTGGGACGGGAAGGGTATTTCTACCTTTTATTGTCAAAGAAATGTAGATAAGTACATATATACTTGATCTGTCTAGACATTCTACAACTGAGTCCTAGGCTCCTGCTCCTCACAATGACTTAAGAATTCCTCCAGTGTAATGGCGGCTTATCATTCCTTTTAGGTTCCTCTCTCATGGGTTCCCCTTCTATTTATGGCACAAGGTAGGCAGTTGAATTCGAGAGGTGGTTGAATTGGGAGGTTGGGGAAGTTGCAGAACCAAATTCAACTAATCCCAATTCGTAATCTAAATATATTTTTTCATTTCATCTTAAGATGTGCACAGGTTTCATACCAATAGACTAGCACACAGTATGCAACTTCTGCATTTGACAACTAGCGTTCACAACATTTTGGAGAATGTGCGCGGGTTGTCTTAAATATGACCAACGTTCAGAACGCTAGATCATTGTGGCAATAGTAGCACACACATGGTGAAAATTGTAGAAAAAATATGTTTTTCAGTTGAAGAATGTGATCTCAGCAATAACTCATCCAGGGTCAACCTAGCTCTTCCATCCATAGTGTCCTCATATCCCCTAGATCAAATTTAACAAGAAATATTCCCCACGAGGTGATGTTAACTTCATTGGTCCTCTTCATTTCAGAGAAACATGGAACTATATTAGAGTTGTTTCATTTTGCACTTAATGAAAACTTAGATGTGAGGTTTTCATTAATGGATTTATAAACTTAGATGCGAGGTTGTCTTTAATGGATCTATGTTCTCTATCTCTTCATTTAGAGAATGGATTTTTGATGAGTTAGTTGTAGCATGTACCATTCAACACTGAAAGAACTCTCTATAGGAGAGATGTGTGAGCTAGTTCATGCCACAATTTGACCTAAAGGCCATCCTTTATCCTAGGATGGCCTTTCTTGAATTTTTAGGAGTTTTATCTTGTTAACTTCACAATAAGATAACATTATTGACATCTTTGGAAATCAATGATGCAAAGAAATTGAATTTAAGAATACAATGAGCACTGGTCTCTTAAACAAACAATATTTTTAGATGCATAGAATAATTGGATTACTCTCAAACAGTTTCTAGTTTTGTAGATTAGCCTACTGGAGGAAAATCTTGAAGTGATGTTGAAGTGGAAAGCACAATCAAATTGACACTTGGTTGAGTAGATCAAAGGAGCACTTACAACATTGAAGTTATAGAATTGTATCTTCTATGACTTGATGCAAATAGTGGGACAAAATGTAACTTTGGGGAACTAATGAACTTTTATGGATCAAGAATTAACAAAGAATACAGATTGAATTGAGTAACAACAAATCAAAAAAGAGTTACATAATTTGGATTTGATAGCAAAGGTTGGTTTCCATTGAGCGTTGTTTTGGAGTAATTCTATTATACAAGCTAATGACATTGTGGGGGGTTCTGATAGGTTAGTCTATCATATTTAGAAACTTATATTTAAAATGGCAATGGTTAAGTTGTCTAGCAGCCACACTAAAATAGTAGAAATAGCTTTAATGAAGAATTAATGTAAAATGTGTAGTCAATCCTTGGAGTGTAGACCTTGGTAAACTTGATTCTGGCTGTACATTATTGTTATATCATACATTTTTCCTTTGTTAATATAAACAAAATTTTCCAAATCACTATTAGTGCAAAAAAGGGGAGATGAATTAACCTGTCAGTCTAATTTATTTTAGGTAATAAAAAATGTTTCTATCTTATAGTGCTTCATGTTCATGACAACTCTTCTCCTATTCTACAGTTCAACCTATTTAGTTTCATGAGAGATGTTTTATGTAGGCATTCCATGAGGGATATCGTGCCATATATTTGACAGAAGAGACGTGAAATTAAATTCTTCAATCCACAACTAAGAGAATCGCCACATGATATAATGAGTTAGCATGGGAACTTATGACAATGGTGTGTATTTTTCTATTGTTGCTGTTTTATTTTTATTTTGCTAGATTTTCATTCCAAAATTAGTTTCTCATACCACTCTCTTGACTATTGTTGGAAATAAAAACAAAATCTTCACTGCAACGCATAAGGTAGGGTGCTAAAAAAAGGGGAGTTGTTGGCATAGATTCCTCGGATGGAAATATCTTGACATTGACAAGATTTGCATGCAGTTATTTCATGATGTCCAGGAATCTTAGTCATGGCTTGTTTATTATTTTTATGAATGATATGACCATAGGTGGCATTGTGTGATATGATTCTTAGTTTTTCCCTTTCTTCATGCCCCTTATAGACTTTATATATAATAGGTATTTCCATTGCAACATTTAAATATGACCATTCAACTTTTCTCTTTTGTAGTGAGATCCTTGTCTAAACTTTCTCCATTAAGGCCGATAGAAAATTTAATGGTTGATGAATGACCATAATAGCCCCCAATTTTTGTGAATGAACATAATAATTCATTTTTGTTTTGTTTTTTCTTTTCCTTTCCTCAAAACATATCTATTTTTATTAGATCAGTTGAATTTACACTCAAAAATTGTTTGATGCACATGATATACACTATGGTCAAGAGGGCCAAGCTAATGTTGATGTATATGTAACTTCGGAATGTATTTCATATATATTTATTGTACCCTTATAAGAGATGTGTTATTCCTCTATAAGGAAGTGTCATTATGTGTATTGACAAGTGTCGCAAGTGTGTGTACTTGTCGACGGGTTATTAAACCACCATGTGTGGGCTCGGCCCTGAAATATATATTATATTGTGGATGTACCTAGCTAGACAAGTCGGCCCCATAGTGTAATTGGGAAACCAGGTTAGTATAAATAGAGATCGGGAGATCTCTATTTTGATATCTCAGAAACTCACACTTCTCTCACTCAGAAAGTGGCGCACTAGTGAGAAGGAGGATCATCCGCTACTAGGAGACTATCTCAGTGTATTTTGGTTGTACTTTGGTTGAGCCATTGCTCTCTCTATCTCTGAGGAAGTTGTGGGGTTTTTTACCTTAGGGTTTTCCCCGCGGAAACTCTGTGTCTCTTGTCTCTCTTGCTTTTGATTATTGTGATGCTTGTGATGCTTATTGTGATTGTTATGCATTGATATACTGTATATGTTATTCTCTCAGTGAAGATCCTAGAGTATTGTGAATTAATGTTCAAAATTTAACATGGTATCAGAGCTAACCTAAGAAGAAGACATTTTGCAGTGACAGAAACTTGAGTTTCTTGTTTATTGGGTTTCTCTCCATAGTTTTTGGAAAAGCAGTATAGTAGATTGACTCTACTCATCAAGGCGATTCTATCTGTCTAACCAGAACTCAATTCTGAGCATTTTTAGATTTGGCCCTAAAAATTAGGGTTTCCACAAAAATAGGAATTTTTGAAATCTGAAGACATAGATGGAAGCTCCTTGCAAAAATCAAAGTTTAGAGCTTTGGATCGAGATTTTTGGTTTGGTAGATCTTTGAGAAACGAAAACCCTAATTCAGGGCTCTCCCTAGTGAACCCAGGAGGACAAAAAGGAAAATATGAAGGGTAAAGCTTTGTTGATCTCAAATTATGAATACACCAGGTTGATCAGCTCATCAAGGCGCATCTTTCTATCCTTTCAGAAAGTTGAAATTCACATTTTGAATTTTTAGGGTTTTTCTGACAAACCCTAATCCGGGACCAGATCCAGTTTTCAGCATTTCAAGTGGTAAGACCTAAATATTTTCTATTTCCATTTGAAGTACTCTTTAAGATGTCTCACCACACCAAGCTTGAGGACAATCTTGAAGGGGCTGATAACTTCCAAGCTTGGAAGTATAGGATTGGGTTAATCCTGGAAGAGAATGAGTTGGACTCATATGTAAAAGAAGACATCCCTATCCCAGAGGATGAAGAGGCTAAAGTATTGCATAAGAAGAACTTGGTTAAGGAAAAGAGAATCATTGCTGATTCTATCAAAGACCATCTCATACCCCATGTGTCTTCTCTAAAGACACCTAAGGAGATGTTTGACTCTTTGACAAACTATTTGAAGGGAAGAACATAAATCGGAAGATGACCCTGCGGAACCAATTAAAAGGAGTAAAGTTTTAGAATGGAGAAACCATTCAATCTTATTTTTCTAGGGTCTCCTAGATTAAGGAACAACTGTAAGTGGTAGATGAAATGGTGGAGAATGGTGAAGTTGTCATGACCACTCTAAATGGCCTACCCAGGTCATGGGATTCCTTTATTCAAGGAATTTGTGCAAGGAAGAAGTTGATCTGCTTCAATAGATTGCGGGAGGAATGTTCTCAAGAAGAAGCAAGGCTTGTGGCTCGAGAAAAAAAGATGGGAAGTGAAGATCAAGCTCTCATAGTACACACCAAGAAAGGAAGGTCAAAGAGAGAGCACTCTCATGCCAAGAAATCTTCACACTATCATCAACATAAAGATAAGAAAGATATCAGATGCTTCTCATGTAATGAGAAAGGTCATTTTGCTTCAGAATGTCCCAATAACAAAAGGAACAACAACATCAAGATAAAGAAGGGCAGTAGGACAAGATATCATGCTCATGCTGCTGAAGATGATGAACCACCCAAGAAGAAGGCTAGAGCAGAAAGTGATGATAGTGATGATGACTCATCAAGTGAGGAAGAATATGTTCTAATCTCTGCTCTCACATGTACTATCTCCCATGGTTGTAATGATTGGTTAATTGACAGTGGGGCTTCCAAACACATGACTAGGTTTAAGGAATCTTTTGTAAACCTATCTGAACATGAATCACCCCATAAGGTGAAACTTGGGGATGATTATCAATACCCATTCAAAGGAAGTGGTGAAGCCTCCTACAACCTAGATTCTGAAAAATCTTTGAAGATGAAATAAGTCCTTTATGTACCTGGGCTCAAGAATAACCTTCTCTCCATCTCTGCATTGGATGCAAAAGGCATGAGGGTTGCGTTTGTAGATGGCCAAGTCCTAATGTGGCCAAAGGGTAAAACTATTGATGATGCAGTGGTGATTGGAGAGCAAGAGGGAGGATTGTACAAATTGAAGGGACAACCTGAACTTGCTATGGTGACATGAAGACAAAGATTCATCCATAGTCATGGATCACATGGAGGTATGTATGATTTGGTTTTGAAAATGTTAACTTATGAGTTATGCAGTTCATTGAAGAGAACAAGAAAACATTGCTAGACATAACTAGCAAATATGGTGAACAGGTATGTTTTCCTTATATCATAGGATGTCTTATATAAGTATGCATGGCATGATTGATGATGATTGTTCATAAAGACATAGGTTTGAATAATCATGGGTATATGCATGTTATGTTTCTTATGATATGACTAACCATAAGAGTTGTTAGGAACCCATGTCTTTACTTTGTTAGTATATTGTTGTTGGAGGCATATGCTTTGTAAGTCGTTCCGTAGTATTTGTTGATCAATAGTTTATGTTATTGTTGTTGGCGCATATGCTTTGTAAGTCGCCCGTAGTATTGTTGATCCATAGTTTGTAGTGGCCCATGGTTTTGACCCATAGTATTGGCTCATAGACTTAGTATATAAGTGTGTGTTGAGACCTATGAAGGCACCGTGAAGTTATTTGTATTGAGCTTGCTCATAGGAGGTTGCCCCCTCGAAGTGGCCTGTGATCAATATAAAAGTGATTCTGAGTTTTGTCATTTCTGCTATTTCGCATATTTTTATTAATTAATTGTTGCAGGTGCATCACATCTGGTATCAAAGCACTTTCTTGGGCTCCCTGGGTGAAATTTCTGCCAATTTTTTTTTTTGCATCTTTTGCAGGTTCGGATTTGGGAATAATCCCTATCCGCTTAACTGTGGGAAGTACTTGGTCATAAGCCCTAAAATTCATTATGAGGAGTACCACAGGAACCCCGAAGTAGCTGGCCCATTGAGAGGACCTACCAGTGAAAAGGGCAATGACCCCTACCGGATTGACTAGTTCCCACCTGTGAGGTAAACCAAGAGCCGTCGTTTGTGGCAAAGCGGTTATCAGTTTTACCTTAGTTGTGGAGTGAGGGGTACTGCCCCAATACGCAAGCCGCTAGACAACATTGGTGGCCGAGTGAAACCCTTGAACTGTTAGGAAGCCGTACATACCTGGGGTCCATATCTATTTTCAGTTGAACTGTTGTCGATCGTTGCTGCCCTGTTTTAGATCCACTCGTTTAGATCCATTTTGAAAGCCGTTCTAGATCCACCCATTTTCAATCCATTCAACACCATTTCAGATCCCTTCCGAGTCGTAGCCGCTCCAGTTTGGAAAAACAAATATATATATATATATATATATATATATATATATATATATATATATATAATTCAGTTTTTTCTCCATATCTCCTTTGTTTGCACTCTGTTTCCCTTGAAATTTTCGGGGAACCCCTGTCATCCCATTTTGCATATTTCATTCCTGAGGACCCTATCCCCAATTCCCCTTCCCAAAGCTCGAAATCCCACATTTGTCTATTTTTGGGGTTTGCCATAACTTCCTTAGATTTCACCCAATCATCCTCAAATTTTACCATAGAGTTCCTTTCTGAATTCTGCTTCTTTGTTCCCCCTTGCCAAATTTTCCCATTCTTTCACCCCGCTTCTGAAATCCTCATTTTTGCTTCCCTGTCTATTCGATAGTGTCCAAAACCTAGTCAAACCCCAATTACCCTTCAGATTTTTTCCCAAGTCCAAATTTTCCTTTACTAAAGTAGTTTTTGTTTTTGTTTCCTACCCAGTCAACCGAGAAAAAAAAAAAAAAAAACCATGGAGGACGCACTTGCAGCCATAACTCCTGGTTATGGTTGTATGGTTGTCACCCGTGCAGGAGCAAAAACCATGGAGGACGCACTTGCATCCATCCAAGCCAAACTCTAGGATCTGGATGAAAAATTTCTCAGCCTCCATCTTGAACATTCAGCTATGAACAATAAACGGCAGTCCGAGTCTTCATCAGACAATGGGTTCTCTTCTTCCAGCAATTTCCGTGGTCCGAAGCTTGATTTTCCTCGCTTCAATGGTACCGATCCAACTGGATGGATCTATCGTGCAGAACAGTATTTTAGTCTGCATAATACTTTTGATGTCAACAAAGTTCCGCTGGCATCCTTTCATTTGGAATAGGAAGCTCTTCAATGGTACCGTTGGTACATCAAGGCTGATCCAGAGCCCAAATGGCCAGACTTTTTCCAGCTCCTTTTGCAACGCTTTGGTCCTAGTGCTTTTGATGAATTCACACGAGCCCTCACTAAACTTCGCCAAATTGGCACTGTGAGAGAGTATCAAACCGAATTTGAGAATCTAGCCAACCACATCGAAGGATTGTCTGATGACTTTTACCGGAGTTGTTTTATCAGTGGTCTAAAGGATGCCATCCGCTCTAAGGTCAAAATGTTCTGTCCCAACAAAATGATGGAAGCCCTAGGGTTGGTTAAGTTGGCAGAAGACAAGATTGCAGCACAACAACACTCCAAGCCCACTTTTGTTCCCTTCCGAAATATGGGTTCTCAAAGACCACCTATACCGCAGGCTCCTCGACCAACTCCTATCAAGCGTTTGTCTAAAATAGAGATGCAAGCATGCGGAGAAAAGGGGCTTTGCTATAATTATGATGAGAAATTCACTTGGGGACATAGATGTGTTCATGAAAATCTCTATCTCTTGGATGTGGATTCTCCGCCTGCCTCTGAAATTGGTGACAAAGATCTAGAAACACTGGGTGCTCCGGTCGACACTCAGGAACCGCCGATTGACCCTCCGTCTCAGGATGACCAGCCAGAGATATCTCCCCATGCTTTAGCTGGAAGCACCACCCCCCAAACAATGCGGATTAGGGGTTACTTCAAGAAGCTTCCTCTTACAATACTCATTGATTCTGGTAGCACTCATAATTTCATTTACCCTCGGATCGCCAAACAAGCTGATTGTTTTATCCATCCTTGCTCCAACTTTGAAGTCATGGTTTCCAATGGGGGCACCTTACCTTGCAAAGGGAAGTGTCGAAATGTGCGTATCTCTATGGGAGATTATACCTTGCGCTCTGACATGTTTGCCTTGACCTTAGGCAGATGTGATGTGGTTTTGGGCGCTCAATGGCTACGCACACTTGGCCATATCTTATGGGATTTGATGAACTTTGGATGCAGTTTTCCCTCAATGGCCAAAAACACACCTTTATAGGATTACAACCAAGTTCTCTCAGCATCATCAGTTCACATCACATGGAAAAACGTCTCAAGAAGAATTCACATGGTGTCATCGCTCAGCTCCATTCCATTCAGATGCAACCTTCAGCGGTCTCCACTACTTTTTTGGATCTACAACAAATTCTGGATCGATATACAGGTGTTTTTGCTGAACCAGTGGGATTTCCACGTTCCAGGCCAGAAGACCATCGTATTAAGCTCCTTCCTGGCAGCGTTCCTCCCAACATTAGACCCTATCGCTACCCATTTCACCAAAAAATGGAGATTGAAATGCTCGTTCGGGACTTATTAAAGCAAGGTATTATTTTCCCAAGCACTAGTTCCTTTTCTTCTCCAGTTATTCTTGTCCGCAAAAAAGATGGGTCATGGCGCCTCTGCATTGACTTCCGAGCACTTAATCACCTCACCATCAAGGATAAGTTTCCAATTCTTGTTGTTGATGAGCTTCTTGATGAGTTTCATGGGGCTCACTTTTTCTTCAAGTTGGATCTTCGTTCGGGGTATCATCAAATTCGGGTTCATGAGGATGATATCCCTAAAACAGCTTTCCGCACACATGATGGCCATTATGAGTTTTTGGTCATGCCCTTTGGCCTCACTAATGCTCCTTCCACATTCCAGGCATTAATGAATAAAATATTTCGACCCTACTTGCGGAAATTCATTCTGGTATTCTTTGATGATATCCTCATCTACAGTAAAACATGGGATGAACATCTCCAGCATCTGGATCTTGTCATGCAACTTTTCTCTGATCATCATCTCCATGCCAAGCAGTCTAAATGTGTTTTTGGACAGAAGGAAGTTGAGTATCTTGGGCACATTATCTCAGCACAAGGGGTTCGCGTGGATCTTGCCAAAATCGATGCCATGAACAATTGGCTGCATCCTCAGACACTCAAGAGCCTTCGTGGTTTTTTGGGGTTGACTGGCTACTACTGCAAGTTTGTCAAGGATTATGGGAAGATTGCAGCTCCATTAACTGCTCTTTTGAAAAATGATGCTTTTACATGGACACATGCTGCTCAGTGTGCATTTGACAAACTAAAACAAGCTATGTGTATTATACCTGTTCTAGCTATGCCCGATTTTTCCAAGCCCTTCACTATTGAGAGTGATGCTTGCGGCAATGGACTTGGTGCTGTTCTCCTTCAAGATGAACACCCGATTGTGTTCACCAGCAAAGCCCTTTCAGGTAAGAATTTTGCTGCATCTACCTATGGGAAGGAAATGATGGCTATTTTGCATGCAATACAGAAGTGGCGCCCATACCTATTAGCGAATCATTTCTGCATCAAGACTGATCACCAGAGTTTGAAATATTTCTTGGAACAACGTTTCTCCTCCCCGGCACAACAGAAATGGGTTAGCAAACTCACGGGTTATGACTATGAGATCACTTACAAGAAGGCTAAAGACAATATTGTGGTAGATGCTCTTTCTCGCACATTTGATGCCCAAGGTTCTCTTTCAACTATTTCTATGCCTATTCCAAATTGGTTGCAATCTGTTCAACAGGTTTATGTCAATGACTCCTCCTTATCTCAAATCATCCAACGCTTGACCAAAAACCCTTCTGCTGTACCACATTACTCTTGGGATGGTGCTTCTCTGAGATACAAGGGTCGTCTGGTGCTTCCCTAGAGCACAGATCTTACACAGGCTGTCTTCTATGAACTCCATGCTTCTCCATTGGTAGGGCACTCTGGGTTCCTCAAAACGTATGAACGAGCATGGCGTAACTTCTTTTGGCAGGGCATGAAAAGGACAATTCAACAGATGGTGGCCAAATGTGATACCTTCCAGCGCAATAAGGGTGAAACAACATTCCTTCCAGGATTGCTCGAACCCTTGCCCATACCTACACGGATTTGGACAGATATTTCTATGGATTTCATTGAAGGGCTCCCTAAATCTGGTGGGAAGATAGTGATTCTCATTGTGGTTGATCACCTCTCCAAATATAGTCATTTTTGTGCTCTCAGCCATCCCTATACAGCCTCTTCAGTCGCTCAAATTTTCCTGGACCAGATCTTTCATCTTCATGGCATCCCTTCTTCCATTGTCTCGGATCGTGATGCGACTTTCACCAGTCATTTTTGGACTGAACTATTTTGCCACACTGACACCAAACTAAAGATGAGTTCAGGGTATCACCCACAAACAGATGGTCAGACTGAAATTATCAATAAATGCTTGGAAACTTATCTTCGTTGCTTCACCTTTGAACAACAACATCAGTGGGCAAAGTGGCTCCCTCTCGCTGAATGGTGGTACAATAACTCTTACCACACTGCCTCTAAAATGACCCCATATGAAGCAGTCTATGGTCAAGAACCCCCAATTCTTCTTCCATACACCCCCACCAGTTCACCAGTTCAGGAAGTTGACACGGTCCTTCGAAACCGTGATCAGATTCTTCGCATTTTGTGGGACAATCTTCACATGGCAAGAAATCGCATGAAGCAACAAGCTGATCAACACCGTTCTGAGCGCACCTTTCAAGTCGGCGATATGGTTTTTCTTCATCTCCATCCGTACAAGCAGTCCTCCTTGAAACTCAAAGGGCGTCATAAGCTCGCTCCAAAGTTCTATGGGCCATATCGGATTCTTCAGAAGATTGGGTCCATTGCTTATAAATTGGAACTTCCTCCTTCTTCTTGCATTCATCCAGTCTTTCATGTCTCTTGTCTGAAGAAAGTTCTTGGCACCAACATCAGTGGAGAAACGATTTTACCCGAACTGGATAATGAAGGATCCATCCTTTTGGATCTGGAGGCCATCCTCAATCGACGCACTCGTCAGCTTCGCTCTCGCTCTATCACAGAGGTCTTAATTCAGTGGCATGGCATGCAACCAGAGGATGCTACATGGGAACCACTCTTTCAGATTCAACAACAATTTCCACATCTAAAGCTTTGAGGACAAAGCTTTTTTTAAGGGGGAGGGGATGTTAGGAACCCATGTCTTTACTTTGTTAGTATATTGTTGTTGGAGGCATATGCTTTGTAAGTCGTCCCGTAGTATTTGTTGATCAATAGTTTATGTTATTGTTGTTGGCGCATATGTTTTGTAAGTCGCCCGTAGTATTGTTGATCCCTAGTTTGTAGTGGCCCATGGTTTTGACCCATAGTATTGGCGCCTAGAATTAGTATATAAGTGTGTGTTGAGACCTATGAAGGCACCGTGAAGTTATTTGTATTGAGCTTGCTCATTGGAGGTTGCCCGCTCGAAGTGTCCTGTGATCAATATAAAAGTGATTCTGAGTTCTGTCATTTCTGCTATTTTGCATATTTTTATTAATTAATTGTTGCAGGTGCATCACAAGAGTCCTATATAAACCTTGAATGCTAATGCTTATTATTTCCGTTTGAAATAATCATGACTATACATGCTTGAGATTATTGTGTTTTGATAGTATTGAGAATATTCTAATGAATGTATGATTTTGTATGAGACCTCGAGGATAACACAATGATGATACTAACAAGCATGCATAGGGATTGAGAATGAATATAAGTCCAAGAACAGGTAATCCCGGAAGCAAAGATCAAGAGGGAGCACACTCCAGTGGCTTCTGCAAGGATGCATATATTCATAGGGAGTTGGCCATCTCTCTACATTCCACAACAAAAAGGTGTAGAAGAAGCTACTTCAAATTAGGACTCCAGCAGCTCCTGCAAGGAAGCAAAAACTCAGAGGGAGTCCACCCAAAAACAAACAAAGATAAGTATTTTAATTATCATTTCTTGCATAGTTGCTTGTTTAAATAAAATTGTTCAATGATGTATATGCTCATGTTCCTAGACTTATGATATGTTTTGTGCATATTAGAATGATTGCATTAATGAATAGTTTACTACTAATATGCATATGATGGGTAAGTGGCCTATGGCACTGTACAACATTCCATTGCTATTTATCTAGAATGAAACCTCTTTGCTGACATGTTGGGAGTTGTGCACACTCTTAACAATGTTCTGGTAGAGATTGGAAGCCATCTAGAAAGTTACGGGATATGGATAAATGTTCTATTGAAGCATTGGATAAGATAATTGCATGACTATATGACATATTTCTTTATGTGTAAGAATTTGTTCTGAAAACTATGAGATGTTTTCTAATCATGCAATTTAACTTGTTGTGTAGGAAAGATCGTATGCCATCACCTACAAAAGAAGAACTACAACATTTGTTCAGCAACAAAATTATCTATTGAAGATATTGAAGTTCCCAGGATACGAGAAGAATGCCATGATCTATCGATCATGAAGAATGATGTTTGGGATGTAGTCCCAAGACCTGAAAGGAAGTTTTGTTATGACTTCCATATGGATCTATTAGATTAAGCATACTGCAGATGGCAGCATAGAGAAATATAAAAGTGATGAAATAGAAGATACACCAGATGGATTTCAAGACAGTTTCCTTAATGGTGTAGTTGAAGAAGAGGTGTATGTGGAGCAGCCACTTGGTTCTGAGACACATGATAGGAATTCATATATGTGTAGAACTTGATGGATAGACAACTTTCTATCTATTTTGGGCTTTACCAAGAGTAAAGCGGATTCCAACCTTTACTACAAGGTTGAGGAAGGAAATCCTATGATTCTACTTCTGTACGTGGATGACTTATTTGTAACAGGAGATGACAGATTGATTGCAGATACTAAGAGGAAGCTTGCTGCTGAGTTCGATATGGAAGATTTGGGAATGATGCATTATTTACTAGGTATGGAGGTGTGGAAGAATGCAGGTGGGATATTCCTTGGTCAAGGGAAGTACACAGTAGATATCCTGAAGAAATTTGGGATGATGGATTGCAAGGCCATGGCCACACCCATGGCATCGAACCTGAAGCTTCTATGTGATACTTCATCTGAGCCAGTTGATATCTCTATGTATCATCAAATGATTCGGTCCTTGATGTACCTGACGAACACGAGACCAGATATTTGATCTGCTGTGAACACATTGAGTCAGTTCCTAACAGATCTGAGGAGTTTTCACCTGGTTGCTGTAAAGCATGTTCTGAGGTACCTGAAGGGTACAGTGGATTATGGGCTCAAGTATGAAGCGAATCAAAAGTTTAACCTGCAGGGTTATGTTGATTTAGATTGGGCAGGCAGTGCTGCAAATAGGAAGAGCACATCTGGGTGTTGCTTCAGTATGGGATCAGGTGTGATCTCTTGGTTTAGCAGGAAGTAGTCCTACGTAGCACTGAATATAGTTGAGGCAGAGTATGTTGCAGCCTGTTCATCTAGTTGTGAGGCAGTATGGCTACGAAAGCTACTGTCTGAGTTATTTGATCTCCCGTTGGATGCTACTGGTATCTTCTACGATAACTAGATTTGTGTGAAGCTGTCTAAGAACCCAGTGTTTCATGACAGGTCGAAACACATAGAGATCAAATATCACTATATCAGGGATGTGGTGCAGAGAGGAGCTGTGAAGCTCCTGTATGTTGCAACGAACGAGCAGATTGTAGATGTGCTGACGAAGCCACTAGCTAGGGTGAATTTTGAGTACTTCAGGGAGAGGCTGGGTGTTCTTCAGATTGAGGACACTTCGAGGAAGAAGTGATGGACACATTCGCTGAAGCCATTCCAAGCATGTTGGAAGAAGGATCCTTCACATGGATGTGGATGTAAGCGCTGGATGATGAGCATCAGGATGATGTTCTAGTTTCTGCTTTGTATGATCAGTTGGATCATTTACATGTATATGTATGTATGCATCATGTTGGATGCTGGATATGATCAGTTGGATCATTTGTATGTATTTTTGTATATGCATCATGTTGGTTGCTTGGACCCTGTATCTATATATGTATCAGGTGGATCATGTATGGTGATATGAATCATGTATTTGTATTTGTATGAGGTGCATACACTATATGATCAGGTGGATACACTGTATGATCAGGTGGATCATGTATGATGATATGTATCAGGTAGATACTTGGTATGCATCAGGTAGATGCATTGTATGATTAAGATGATCATGATGATGAGCTTTAATATGTTGCTCCAGATGATATGTACCAGGATGCTACAGTGATGATGATTAGGATGATCATATGTATCAGGTGGATACAGTACATAATCAGTTGGATTATGTGTGATGAGTTTCGAAAGACACAGATGCACAGTGCCTTTCCGACATGGTGGTAGATGCATTCTCCCATGTGCGTTGATGTAAGTGCAGAGCCTTTTCGACATGGTGGTAGATGCGTTCTCCCATGTGCGTTGATGTAAGTGCAGAGCCTTTTCGACATGGTGGTAGATGTGTTCTCCCATGTGCGTTGATGTAAGTGCAGAGCCTTTCCGACATGGTGGTAGATGCATTCTCCCATGTGCGTTGATGTAAGTGCAGAGCCTTTCCGACATGGTGGTAGATACGTTCTCCCATGTGCGTTGATGTAAGTGCAGAGCCTTTCCGACATGGTGGTAGATGTGTTATCCCATGCACGTTGATGTAAGTGCAGAGCCTTTCTGACATGGTGGCAGATGTGTTCTCCCATGGTCATTGATGTAAGTGCTGTGAGCCTTTCACGGATGGTGGTAGGTTGGTCCTCCCATGCTGGTGAGTGTAAGTGCTGTGTGTGTGCATCTGGGTTGTGCTTTGTAATACTCTGTGGCCGTGGACAGGTTGTGCAGTAACATGTAAAAGATCCTGGGAGATACGATAGGTTGAGCCGTGTACTCGTAATCAGTCTTGGGATGCTCGTTCGAGGTTTTGTTGACTCACGTAATTAGTCCTGAGGATTCCACAGTATGGCCAGTGATGATGAAGACCAGCAGGTGGTGGGCCTACATCCAGTATAAAAAAGGATTGGCTCTGTAGAACTTCCTATGATGAGTAGAGTCATAGATTGGTTGAGATAGCAGCAGTAGTGACGATGATGATGATGATGATCCTGAGAAGAAGTCTTGTCTAGCAGAACTGTGTCGAGAAATACCTTCCTAGTTAAGAGGGAGTGTTGATGTATATGTAACTTTGGAATGTATTTCATATATATTTATTGTACCCTTATAAGAGATGTGTTATTCCTCTATAAGGAAGTGTCGTCATGTGTATTGACAAGTGTCGCAAGTGTGTGTACTTGGCGACGGGTTATTAGACCACCATGTGTGGGGTTGACCCTGAAATATATATTATATTGTGGATGTACCTAGCTAGACAAGTCGGCCCCATAATGTAACTGGGAAAATAGGTTAGTATAAATAGAGATCGGGAGATCTCTATTTTGATCTCTCAGAAACTCACACTTCTCTCACTCAGAAAGTGGCGCACTAGTGAGGAGGAGGATCATCTACTACTAGGAGACTATCTCAGTGTATTTTAGTTGTACTTTGGTTGAGCCATTGCTCTCTCTATCTCTGAGGAAGTTGTGGGGTTTTTCACCTTAGGGTTTTCCCCATGGAAACTCTGTGTCTCTTGTCTCTCATGCTTTTGATTCTTGTGATTCTTGTCATGCTTATTATGATTGTTATGCATTGATATACTGTATATGTTATTCTCTCAGTGAAGATCCTAGAGTATTGTGAATTATTGCTCAAAATTTAACAGCTAATCTACATTTGAATATGACATTGTGGTGAGCAAGTTTGACATGCCCCCATTTGTGTATGTTGTTTGTGCAGTTGTTGTGTGATGCCGAGTGAAGGGCTTCTTGAGGCTATGGGAAGCCATGTGAACTGAACTATCATAACATGTAAGCATATGAATTAGTAAGCATGAGAATAGAGCCTTGTTGAAAACGAGTGAGGTGATATTTGTATATGAAGTCTGCTCGAGTGAGTGAGCAAGGTTGACATGCTCCTATTTGTGTGTGTTGTCTTAGCAATTGTTGTGAGAAGTTGAGTGAAGGGATTCTTGAGGCTATGTGAAGCCATGGGAATTGAACCATGAAATTATAAGAATCACAAGAACATATGAATTAGTGAACATGAGAATAGAACCTTGTTGAAAATGAGTGAGGTGAGATTTGTACATGAAGTTGCAGAAAGAGAAAGTTACGATTTATTGGAAAAAATGGGAATGCACAAGTTGATTTGCAGTGAATAGAGCTCCCTTTTGTGAAAAAATTGTCAACCTTGGAGGAGTGTAGCCAAAGGAGATTCAAAGAAGAATCATCTTCACCCCAAGCAAGCAACCCTAGGATATGAGTAAATTTGACTGTGTTTTTTGCTATGCATAGGACAATTTGGTTTAGTTGTTTAATTTTGGTTGCTTGTTTTGATTTCATGTCTTAGAAATGTGGTTTCCAGAAAGAGTTTGACTTATGCCATATAAAAGACGTTCCTTATGTCACACTTGGATTATGTTGATGTAGGTGAATATAGTTGGAAATATCGAATGTGGTCAAATCCCTTTCTACATGCAATATGATGATTTTAAAAAACATCTTCATGCCACACTCCAGAATCCTTTCAATACAAAAGAGTTTCAAGAAATGTGGAGTGCTATCGACCATCGAAAGCTAATCATACTCTTTCAACAGATGCATCAACGGGAAATTCCTGTTGAAACTAAGGAAGAAGGGTTCTCATATTTGGATTACCATCTAGGTACCTTTTTCTTTTTTAGATTGGTGTCATGTTTTGCTTTCTTTGTCTAGAGTTACATTCCATGAGTTTTAGTGCCTTAGCATTATCCTCCTTTTGGTGAAGAGACTGATGATACCAATGTTGCATGGTGTGCATTTCCATAACATAATTGCTTTATTTAAATATGTTCGAGTATTATAGACTATTCAAATAACATTTAAGATAAAATTCAGATTTGGAGGCAAGATTCAATTGCAATGCTTCCATAAATATGTGTCATGGTTCTTAATACATTACGAGACTTAAAGGGTACTAGTTCAATGGAAGAGCACTTTCCTTACAGGCATGATATTGGTGGTTTGATTCTTCCATACCCTATCTACAAAAATCAATGAATATTTTTCATATAAAATGGCTAAAAAGGACTAAATTAATGACCAAAAAATGAGATATAAGTGACCAAAAAATAAGCGATAAGCGACCAAAAAATGAACAAAATGCACATATAAGTGACCAAATGACAATTTTGGTGGCTAATTTCCAGTCTCTTATCACATGACCGAAAAAGTGGTCGCTTTTAGTTTGGTCATTTATAGATTGTATATGGTCATATTTTTGGTCACTAATTTGGTCGTATATTTGATCATTAATCGTGACAATTAATGACCAAGTATATGACCAAATTCATGGTCAAATATATGACCAGATTAATGACCAAGTATATGACCAAATTAATGAGCACAAGAGAACCAATAAATGACCAAACTAAATATGACCACATTTTTGCTCGCGTGATAAGAGACCAGAAATTAGCCACCAGTGATCTCCAAATCAAAAGTGGTCATTTATATGCGTATTTTGGTCACTTTTTTGTCACTTATCTCTCATTTTGTACTAGTGTACATAAAGAGATGGATTGACTATGTCAATTATAATTATATACAAAATGAATGGATTATTTAAAAAAACATGCGTGCATAATATATTAACTAGTTCATGAAAATAAATGCAATTAAAATGGAACTTATAATTACAAACCGCAAAAATGGGTTAACCCTAGGGCATCATGTATTGTCCATACAAGCATTGCATGGAATTGAAATTTCCTTTGTCGTATTGGTCTAGATACATCATACATAGTGATGCCATTCCATAACTTTAGTAGCTTGTCAATAAGAGGTTCGATATATACATCCATATCTTTAACTTGGTACTTACCTGATTGATTTGAACATAAAAAAATATAATTATTACAACCATCTAGATATATAAACCATACACAAGAGAAAAATAAAAAAATATATATATGACATTATGCAACAAAATACGGCAAATGAGATGCCACTACATTAAAAAAAAAGTTGTAGACACGTATATGGAATAATCATTTCCAACATTATGTGCTCCCTCTTTATTGACAACCATGGAGGAATGTTATTGTTTATAACAAAAATAGGCCACACCGAGTAAATGGATGTCATCTCTGCAAATGGATTGACACCATCTTCTGCCAAAGAAATCCTAAGATTACGAGGTTCTTCTTTAAACTGAGGCCATTTTTCCTCCATATCTCTAAATGCATACCTATATGCAGGCATTCGAATAATGTCATCTTGACTTATGTTCTGTGCATGGTAATCCATAAATTGCGCTATGTTTTTTCACATGAACAGTCGTTGCAAACATGGAATAATGGGAATATAACGAAGAACCTTGCGAGGCACCTTTTTTGTTACTTGATCTGTTCGATATCTACTAATATGACATTACGACCATTCTATTTCAAATTCATGTTGATTATAATATATAACATGGTCATCGAGGCATACATCAATTGATTCATGCTGCATTCCAATTTATTTCATGATGGAAAATAAATCTCGATATGTGCGAGGTAAAATATTTGACAGTGGTATCAAAAATTCAGCTATCAAGCTACAACAAATTAAAATAAAAAAATAGTTAATATAATATATAAATAATATTAATGAAACACATTTCATCTGTATTAATTTTACTTATGAATTAACAATAAAATTAATAGAAAAACAGTGATAACCTTTAGCGCGATAATATATATGTGATGGAATATATTACATACATTAACATCTGTGTGACTAATGTGTTTGAAAGACCATCCATAACCTTCAAGTGCATTATCAACAATATAGCACAGAGAATATTTGTGTTGGATCCCTCATTAAGGGGTTTGTATGCCTTCTCAAGAAGAGGTAAATCATGAACATCATCAAAGTCATTATTTTCATGATGATGATGATGATGATGATCATCCATTCTAACATTAAATGTATCATGGATCAATGTATTTGTACCATCATCTTCAACTATGTTATAAGTATGATCATATTATTCAATATGATCATTAACTTGTTCTCCATTATTCATAGCTCCATGTTCCTCGAGTACTTGTTCTGAAAGCACATCCTCTGGGCGATATGCCATATGAGGTATTTCCTTTATAATTACATGAAACCATCACTAGATATTAGTGAATATAAGAAACATTAAAATGATACATACATTTACAAAAATGATCAATATAAAGACATATATAATGCAAAACCTACAAATGGACGATATTCATGTCCCCCCTCAGTGTGTCCATGTTCCCTACAATGTCTTCTAGATGTTGTGATATTTATTCTTCTCCTTTTAAAGTCCATGCATTGACTACATGGAAAATAACATTTCCCATCACCCTTTCTTTTCAGTCTGTCCCACAATTTAGCAAGCAGTTGTTGATTTTGTTCATCTAGATCAAAAATATTGTTATGTGACATTTTCTCATAAAGAGCTTGAATGAATATTATCGATATTAAAAATTCAAGCTTCACACTTCACTATTTTTAATTAAAGTAACAATTGAAACAATTGTGTATTTTTGTACGGAAAACTGTCTGTGCAAAGAATATAATTTCCGCAAACCGTCACTTGTATAGCCAACATGTCAGAATGTTTACAAAATTTATAGTTTCTAAAATTAAAATTTCATTGGAGATCCAACAATATTATCATAGTTACCATTATAATCTATACGTCGCATATTCGACGAGCGTCGGATATTCGAAAATGCCATATATCAATTTTAAAAAAATTAAGCAAAATTCATAATTTTAAAGGTGAAATCCGACGACGGTCAATTTCATCGGATTTTGGGTTCAAATTTTGTTGTGAGGTAGGGGGTTTGAGCATTTCCCTTCTTCTTGGTTAGCTACATGCATGGGCTCTTTTTCGAATTGAACACTCCTTTCAATACAAGTATTTTGAGATGAGGGGTCAAATAGGTTTTATCCCTTTGCATCTTCTGCATATCGAACCATGATGAACTCCTTTGCTTTGGGGCTGCAAGGCCTTTCTTTTATCTTGGGGTATTCTAGCCCATGCTCTTGAGCCAAACACCCTGAGGTGAGACACATCAGGCTTGTGTCCCATCCAAGCCTCGAATGGAGTCTTTCCTTCCAAGTCTTTGTGTGGTACTCTATTCTGAACATATGCTTCACATTTAATGGCTTTAGCCCATAGTTTAAGATACGAGGACTTAACCTCCATCATGCATGTAGCCATTTCCTTCAATGCTCTATTCTTGCGCTCTGCCACACCATTCTATTGGGGTGTGTAAGTCACAGAATGTTGCATTTGAATGCCATCTTCTTCACATAGTTGCTGCAGGTCCTCATTGACATATTCCCTTCCATTATCAGTCCTCAATACCTTTATCTTCCTCCCACTGAAGCTTTGAAAACTTTGAATGAATGGAAGACTTCAGATTTTTGCTTGAGAAAGAATACCCAACAAAATATTGAAAAATCATCAATGAATGTTAGGACATAGTTTGAGTTTTCGTAGGAAGGTGTAGGAAGAGTTCCTATCACATCTGAATGGACCAAACCAAGAGGATGAGTAGCTCTCCTTTCCTTCCCCTTCTCATACTTGTGCTCTGCATGCTTCCCAACAATGCACCCCTTGCAAGTTCCTTTGGAAAATATGATGCTTGGAAGTCCTTAAAACATTATTTATTTGATCAATGCTTAAAGATATCTGTATTTGAGGTGTCCAAACCTCTCATTCCAAAGTCTACTGACCTCATTATCATGTGACATAAGTGCATTAGGAGAGGAGTAAGAAAGAAAGTGTGAAAACTTGTACATTCTTGACTCATGATCTGCAACACCAACTGCTACCACTTTTTGTGTAGAAACTTCATAAATTTCCACATCTTCTTGAGTGAAAGTCACTCTCTTGGCCGAACTAGTGTGGGTCATTTGGTAAACAAAGAGGAGATTTGCTGCAATATATGACACATACAACACATTATTGAAGTACCCATTGTCTAGACTGATCTTCCCAATGCCTCTCGTTGGGATCTCCTAATCATTACCCATGAGAATGGGAGGACCACTGTAAGATGAAAGAGTAGAGAAAAAATCTCTTGCAGAATCCATGTTCCGTAAGGAACCTGAATCTATGATGAAAGTGGAATATCCTAAGGTACTATCCATCAATGCATGGCATCTATCCTTGTCTTTAGAAACACCCTTCTTCTTCTTTGGACTTTCTGGAAGAGGAATGTTTTTCTTCTGGAGGAGATGGGTCATCATGTCAATGGTATTCTTAATGCATGCACTTTCAGGGTGCCAACCCTTTTGACAATAAGTTCATTTGGTCTTTTATTTATTCTTTCCTTTCTCCTTGACAGGATTCAAACCCCCATCAAAATATTTGGGCTTCTCTTTGTCTTTCTTCTTATCTTGCTACTTTGAACCTTTGGGATTTTGCTTCCCCTTTGCTTGCTTCGAATCTCCAACTGCAAGAACTTGGTCCTTTTTCTTGATGCTACCCATTAGAACCAATTTATCTTTTTCTTGTGTAAGCATCTCCATGAAATATTCCAAAGATGGCATCTTCCAGTTTTGAACAGTGAGCTTGGTGGAATGGAATGTTGAAACACAAACAGAGTACTCAGGACCCAACTTCAAAAGTATGGACAACACCAGTTGTTTTTCCTTCTTCTCAATGCCACATTGCTTGAGCTACAAGACCAAGGATTTGAACATGGTGAAGAAGTCTTGGATAGTTTCGAAACTTCTTGGGCTTAGAGAGATCAACTCATTTTCAAGTTGGTGGCCCCTCATCTCATCAGTCTTCCCAAACAATGACTCAATCTTGAGCCACACTTCATTTGGAGTAGTGATACTGTCAATATGGAACAATAGGTCTCTTGAAATGCCGAGACAAAGCATGCCAAAAGCTTCATCCATTCTGTTGAATAACTTCTACTTTTCTACTATAGAATTTGGATCAGTTTTAGTCCCCATGGTAACTATGAAGAAACCCTTGGATCTCAGATGGATTATCCTTTCATCCTTCCACTCAAAGTAGTTGAATGGAGTGTGCAATATGACATGATACTTCTCCAATTTATAGCTTGCGCACTAGGTGACAAAGAACGTTGTCCTACAATGAAAACACTCAATCACTCAGGAGGGGATCCTAACTAGCTAATATGAACCCTACATTGATAGAAGGCACATTCAGGAGCGTTCCACACCCTGGGTAGACTCCAAAGGATTGCTCGAATGGCTCCAAGGAAATGGCCCCGAGGACTTCTATGGTTTCTCCTCTGCTTCGGGTGCACCTCTGAAGTAGTCTTGGTTCGACTAGAAGATCCAAAAAATCTTATACCATGTGAAATTCAACTCATAGTAGGATCTACTAGCTAAGGATATTCTCACAATTAATAAATTTGGATAAGTATGCAGAAAATAGTGTAAAGAAGCACTCTAAACACAAGTAGGTGGCCATAAATGAGGGCACCTAACAACTAATTTGACCAAAATTGGGCCCTTAGATGGGTGGAATGTGTCATAAATTCCCCAACAACCTTATAACAACCTTGGATTAACATCATTAACCATGTTTTGGACCAAATAATCACCAAATTAATGTGATACTATGGTCCTAGGTGTAATAATGTTCTAACAGTATAAATAGATATGCAAGTTGGAGATTTTAAGTAAGGTTCACGGTAAGAGCATAAGAGCTTCAAGTGTAAGTTTTAGTTTGATTTTTGGGGCATCAAGGGGCTCGTGGATAGAAAATAATGATCTAGCGAGGTTTCGAATACACACATATAACCGAATGAAGCTTTGATGGTGCACATAATGATGTTGTAGATCTGTGACAGATGTGTGACAAATGTATGAGTACTGAAAGAAAGAAATAATAAAGTATGCGCAAGTGCTTGATGTTTCGAATGACAATATTACAATCAATACACTGGCAGTCACAGAAGTTGTAAAGACATAAGCATATAGATAGGATCGAATTTTATCATACAATGCACAAATGTCTAGCTGATGCATATGAGAAAAATTAAAAGTGTGCGAAGTTGAGAACCCCACCTGATGCACAATGACAAAACAACAACAGAATATGATAAACGCATCATGATGCAGATGATCTGAGACAAGTGCGTTAAATAGAACGGGTGAATTATTTGATGCACATGACATCGCAAATTGTTTGAGAGATTGCAACACTTAATCAGAACGGACACATCAATAAGTGCGCAGTTCCATCTGTTACTAGTGCTTCATCTCAGTACAACAAACTATCAATAGAAAGCACAATATAAGTTGGTTATTGTAGTCATGCAGAGCAGAACGTTGAGATAACCAGTGACGCAGATTATAGTATCAGGGAACCACACAGTATATGAAGTAAGTCATCAACATAACTATAATATGAGAGGAATGAGAAGTCAAGTGATGTATGTAGCGTAGTGATATAGTATAGGTTGCATACGAAGACATCGCACAACACAATCATTCGTATAATATTAGAAGAGTGTGCAGAGTTGAATTTCAATAAGACAACAACTCATATTGGACATCAGGGCGGTCGAACGGGGCAAGGAGACAGGGAGTTGTAGCTTCCTTTAGGTCGGTTCCTATAAAACCATGGGGTTGGTGCCTCCTTTTAGTTGGTGCTACTAAACACTAGAAGTTGGATCTTCCTTGAATGTATTATTTCTCATTATAAAGAAGCATTTCATGTTTTTCTCCCATTTGGGTTTCCACGTAAAAGTCACATGTGTTATGTGTTTTTATGTGATACATATATGTGGATGTTTATTTTATGATGCATAACTGAAGATAAATATTAAGTAAAGGCTAATATGTTAAATAAGGTAAAAACTATTGATAATTGTGATAATATGGATTCACCCCCCCTCTCAGTATTAAATTGATTCCAACCCAAGCAGTATAAAAGGGGAGAGGGGCCAAGGAAAGTGGTTTGTAACCAATGGAAGTGGTATGAATTAGAGTTGGTTGGGTGTAAATACAGAGTTTTATAGCTAAGGGTGACGAGAACATGCTAAGATAAGTTCTCCAATGTAATGGGTGGGATCTGGGAACCAAGGGGATTGTTGAAAGGCATATATGTCTTTGGATTGAAATCTTTGTAATATGGTTTGTTTTGATTAATAGAAATCATAAGTGTTGGTACCCCATCAAAATTTCATGTTGGATATGTGTGTGTGTGCATGGAATTGAATTTGTTTTTGTTTTATTTTTACCTACAATGCATGATTAGTGAAGGAAGATTGTTTAGTTTCTCTTTCTTTTGCACAACACAATAACTGGTTAAAATGAACCTTGGTAACTCTCCCCTGTCTATTCAATGGTATTTCCATCATATTCCACTGGTCCTAGTGGCATCTCGGGTGAGGCATTCTTATCCTTGGAAAAAGAGTGAAAATGTTGGCACATCTCGACTACAATTGTCCTTTGTTGGCCCCTGCATAGAACTACGGTCTCTAAATGTTTTAAGCCAACAATTGGAAATGCCCAAGTTGTAGCAATTGGGGTAGCACCTAAGTTGTCCTTGTTTTAGATGAAAATTAAAATCCTCATGGAGTATATTCAAGAACTTACTATAGCTAAGAACGGACCAAGGGAATAAATATGATGTACTAGTTTAAAAGTGGAGGACAATCATTTGAATGAACAAATTTCCTCAAATACCTTTGAGTGGACTTGTGAAAGTGTCCATAACATGTCTATTTTAGAGTATGGATACCAAAGAATACTATTAAATAGATAGATTATATCACCCTCTACAACACTATCTTGTTTCGCATAGCTCGTCATTAGTCCCTAATCATGTTCATTGTCAATTTAGTGGTACTAGCATGCATGACTTAGAAAACTACAAGGGCTCTACATGCTTTAGAAAAGACAATGCATAATACTTCTTTGAGGCTAGTAGAGCACTCTCAAACATATGTTAGTGTAGTTAGAGGATAAGGACGAGGATGTCGATGAGGTGGAACTAGTGGAATATATGGATATATCCAATGCTATAATTGTGATTAGGTGGGACACATTGCTCATGGTTTCCCTGTTGATGTATTTGTAACTTAGGAATGTATTTCATATATGTATATTGTATTCCTATAGAGATGTTATTATTCCTCTATACGGAAGTGTCGTCATTTATATTGTAAGTGTCATAATTTATACTTGATGGGTTATTAGACCACCTTGATGGGGTTGGCCCTGTATAAGTCATGTGGGTTAAAGGGTTATTAGACCACCCTAGTGGGGGTCGGCCCTGTTAGCATTATGTTGTGTGGTTAAGTTGAGGCCGACCTTGTAAGGTTATTAGGAAATTCAAGTCAAGTATAAATAGAGTGCGGGAGGCACTCTATTTGATCATTCACTTTGTCACTCATATACTCATTGGAGAGTGGCGCACTAGTGGAGGAGGTGAAGCTGCTGCTAGGAGACTATCTCATATGCTTGGGTTTTGTATCATTGCTCTATCTATCTCTGAGGAAGTTATTGGGGTTTTTCACCTTTTTGGTTTTCCCCAAGAAAACTATGTGTCTATTGTCTAATGTGATTGCTTGTTATGATTGATATGCTTGATATGCTGTACATTTTATTCTCTCAGCAAAGAGCCTAGAGTATGTTGAATTAATGCTAAAAAATTAATATGGTATCAGAGCTAACCTGAGAAGAAGACACTGTGCAATTGCGGAAGCTAGGGATTCTTGTTTTTTGGGTTTCTCTCCACATATCTTGAAAGGCAGGAGGCTAGATTGACTCTCCTCAGCAAGGCGCATCTTTCTGTCCAATCAAAATTCAATTCTGAGCACTTTCCGTTTTGGCCCTAACAATTAGGGTTTCCATAGAAAGTGGAATTTCTGAAATCTGAGACCATGGCTGGATGATCCTTAGACAAATCGAAGTTTAGAGCTTTGGATCAAATTTTTTGGTTGGGTGAAGCTCCAGGAAAATCAAACCCTAGTTTGGGGTCCTCTCCAGTGAAGCCGAAAATTAAGGCTTTTGCAAAAGTTGGAATTTCTGAAATATGAGACCATGGATGGAATCTCCTCTGAAAAATCAAATAGAGACCAAGATCAAACTTTTTGGATTGATGAATCTCTGGGAAAATCAAAACCTAATTCAGGGTCCTCCCTAGTGAATCCAGAAGTTTGAAAAGCAAATTTGAGGGGTGAAACTTTGCAGTTTTCAAATTCTGAGTATACTAGCTTGATCAGCTCATCAAGGTGCATCTTTCTATCCTTTTAGAAGTTTGAAATTCAAAATTTGAATTTTTAGGGTTTCTCTAACAAACCATAATCCAGCTCCACATCCGGATTTCTGAAAATCAAGTGGTAAGACCTAAATATTTTCTATTTCATTTGAAGTACTCTTTAAGATGTCTCACCACACCAAGCTTGGGGATAAGCTTGAAGGGGATGATAAATTCCAAGCATGGAAGTATAGGATTGGGTTAATTCTAGAAGAGAGTGAATTGGACACCTACATAAGTGAAGGGGTTCCTGTCCCAGAGGGAGGAGAGTCTAAGGCCTTACAAAAGAGGAACTTAGTCAAGGCTAAAAGTATCATTGTTGATTCTATCAAAAACATCTCATGCCACATGTGTCATCTCTGAAGACACCTAAGGAGATGTTTGATTCCTTGACCAAGGCTATTTGAAGCGAAGAATATAAATCGAAAGATGACCTTGAGGAATCAATTGAAGAATATCAAGTTCCAGAATGCGGAGACCATGCAGTCTTATTTCTCAAGGGTCTCCTCGATAAAAGAACAACTTGAAGCCATGGGAATGGAGAAGTGGTAACGACCACTCTTAATGGCCTTCCTAGGTCATGGGATTCCTTCATCCAAGGAATTTGTGCATGGAAGAAACTTATCAAATCCAGTAGGCTGTGGGAAGAATGCTCATAGGAAGAAGCTCAGATTGTAGTTTGAGAAGAAAAGATGAGGAATGAAGATCAAGCTCTCACAGCACATACCAAGGAGAGGACACTTTTCCTCAGAGCGTCCTAAGAAAAAAAGGAACAACAACAACAACTACTACAAGCAATCTGACAGGTATGACTTACATGTATGTTTTGAAATCTATTCATGATTAAGTTTATAATATGATTTTTATTGAGTTTAGTAACAATCTTGGTTAATTTTAGACTTGTCTTATCACCCTAGTAAAAGTATGAATGCATGATAGAAGATATTCATTGATTAGGGTTATGATACTTATGATTGTATTATGATTGTACTAATGCACTGTGGCGTTGTATGAGGAGAATGTTATCTGCTAACATGAAGGTACAAATCAAGTCCTAGATCAAGACCATAGTGACGTGAAGACAAAGACTCATCCATAGTCATGGATCACATTGAGGTATGTATAATTTGGTTCTACAATGCTTAACTTATGAGTTATGCAGGTTATTGAAGAGAACAAGAAAAACATTGCTAGACATAACTAGCATTTATGATGACCAGGTATGTTTTTCTTATATCAAGTTAGAATCCTACCCTATGTAAGGATCTTATACTTTTGTATTATTGATAATGATTACTCATGAAGTTACAAGTTTGAGTAATCTAGGGTTTATGCATATTATGTCTCTTACCGTGATTGATGATATGACTAACCAGAAGAGTTCTATGGTCAAATATGAATATGCATGAGTAAGAGAAGTCTTCCCTGAAACTTTGAATGCTAATGCTTATTATCTGTGATCATGACTATACATGTTTAAGATTATTGTGTTTTGATAGTATTAAGATTATACTAATGAATGTATGATTATGTATGAGATCTCGAGGATAACACAATGATGATACTAGTAAGCATGCATAGTGATCGAGGATGGATATAAGTTCAAGGATAGGTAATCCAGGAAGCAAAGATCAAGAGGGAGCACACTCCAGTCGTTCCTACAAGGAAACAAAGATTGAGAGGGAGTCCACCCAACAAACAAACAAAGATAAGTATTTGAATTGTCATTTCTTGTATATTTGATTGTTTAAATAATATTGTTCAAAGATATACTTATGTTCCTAGACTTAGGTTGTGTATTAGAATAATTGCATTAATGAACAATATACTACTAATATGCATGTAATGGGTAAGTGGCCTATGGCACTGTACAACATTCCATTGCTACTTATCTAGAATGAAACCTCTTTGCTAACATGTTGGGACTTGTGCACACTCTTAACAATGTTCTGGTAGAGATTGGAAGGCATCTAGAAAGTTACAGGATATGGATAAATGTTGTATTGAAGCATTGGCTAAAATAATTGCATGACTGTATGACATATTTCTTTATGTGTAAGAATTTGTTCTGAAAACTATGAGATGTTTCTAATCATGCAATTTAACTTGTTTTTGTAGGAAAGATTGTATACGAGTACCTACACAACAAGGACTACAACATTTGTTCAGCAACAAATCTATCTATTGAAAAATCTGAAGTTCCCAAGATCCAGGATGAAGTAATGATGCCATGATCCATCGATCATGAAGAATGATGTTTGGGATGTGGTCCCAATACCAGAAGGGCATTCTATTGTGACTTCCAAGTGGATTTATAAGATCAAGCATGCTGCAGCTCGAAGCATAGAGAAATATAAACCAAGTGATGAAATGGAAGATACACCAGATGGATGTCAAGACAACCTTCTTGAATGGTGTAGTCGAGGAGGAAGTGTACGTGGAGCAACCACTTGGTTTTGAGACACATGACAGAGAGTCATATGTGTGCAGGTTGAAGAAAGCCTTGTATGGCTTGAAGCAAGCTCCTAGGACTTGGTATGGTAGGATAGACAACTTTCTATCCAGTGTGGGATTTACCAAGAGTAAAGCGGATTCCAACCTTTACTACAAGGTTGAGGAAGGAAATCCTGTGATACTCTTATTGTATGTGTATGACTTGTTTGTTATAGGTGAGGATAGATTGATTGATGACACGAAGAGGAAGCTTGCTGTCGAGTTCGAGATGAAGGACTTGGGGATGATGCACTACTTTCTAGGCATGGAGGTGTGGCAAAGTGTAGATGGAATCTTCCTTGGACAAGGGAAGTATGCAGTAGAGATCCTGAAAAGGTTCGGGATGATGGACAACAAGGCCATGGCCACACCTATGGCATCGAACCTGAAGCTTCTGTGTGATGCTTCATCTGATCCAGTTGATGTCACTGTGTATCGTCAGATGATTGGGTCCTTGATGTACGTGACGAACACAAGACCAGATATTTGCCTTGAGGTGAACACATTGAGCCAGTTCCTGACGGATCTGAGAAATGTCACCTGGTTGTTGTAAAGCATATTCTGAGGTACCTGAAGGGTACAATTGATTATGGGATCAAGTATGATGTGAATCAAAAGTTTAACCTGCAGGGTTATGTTGATTCGGACTGGGCATGCAGTGATGCAGATAGGAAGAGAACTTTTGGGTGTTGCTTCAGTATGGGATCAGGTGTGATCTCTTGGTTTAGCAGGAAGCAGTCCCGCGTAGCATTGAGTACAATTGAAGCAGAGTATGTTGCAGCTTGTTTGGCTAGTTGTGAGGCAGTATGGCTTATGAAGCTACTGTCTGAGTTATTTGATCTCCCGTTGGATGCTATTGGTATCTTTTGTGACAACCAAAGTTGTGTGAAGCTGTCCGAGAACTCAATGTTCCGTGGCAGGTCGAAGCACATTGAGATCAAATATAACTATATCAGGGATATGATGCAGAGAGGAGCAGTGAAGCTCTTGTATGTTGTGACAGATGAGCAGGTTGCAGATGTGTTGATGAAACCACTAGCCAGAGTGAAGTTTGAGTACTTCAGAGAGAGGCTTGGTGTTCTTCAGATTGATGACACTTCAAGGAAGAAGTGATGGATACATCCGCAGGAGCCATTCCAAGCATGGTGAGAGGAGGATCCTTCCCATGGCTGTGGATGTAAGCGCTGTGTGATGAGCATCAGGACGATGCTACAGTTACTGCTATGTATATGCATCATGTTGGATGCTTGATATGATCATATGGATCATGTATGTGTATCTGTATTAGGTGGATACATTGTTGATCAGGATGATCATGTGATGATGTACATCGGGATGATGTATGGTGAGTATCAGGTTGGTACTATGTGGCCGTGGACAGGTTGTGTCCTATGGCATGTAATGTTGACCTGGGAGATCCGATAGGTTGGGTTGTGTGCCCGTAATAAGTCCTAGGATGCTCTTTCGAGGTTGTGCCATGACCACATGTAATAATGACCTAGAAGATCCAATAGGTTGGGCTGTGTGCCCGTAATAAGTCCTGGTATTCTCTTGCGAGGCTGTGTGATGATAAATCCTAGATTTGTTCTAGGTCACATCCAGTATGAAAAAGGATTGGCTATGTGGTGATAAATCCTAGGTTTTTTCTAGGTCACATCCAGTATGAAAAAGGACTGGCTTTGTGGTGATAAATCCTAGATTTGTTCTAGGTCACATTCAGTATGAAAAAGGGTTGGCTCTGTAGATGTGATACACCTAGTATGAAAAAGGACTGGTTCTGTAGATGTGATACATCCAGTATGAAAAAGGACTGTCTCTGTAGATGTGATACATCTAGTATGAAAAATAACTGGCTCTGTAGATGTGATACATCCTGTATGAAAAAGGGATGGCTCTGTAGATGTGATACATCTAGTATGAAAAAGGACTGGCTATGTAGATGTTGATACATCCAGCATGAAAAAGGGCTGGCTCTGTAGATGATGAAGACCTGTAGGTGGCGGGCCTACATCCAGTATGAAAAAGGACTGGCTCTGTAGAACTTCCTATGAAAAATAGATTGGAGATTGATTGAGATAGTAGCAACAGTGACGATGATTCAATGACGATGATCCAATGACGATGATCTAGACAAGAAGACTTGTGCTAGCAGATCTGTGTCGAGAAATACCTTCCTAGTTAATAGGGAGTGTTGATGTTTTTGTAACTTCGGAATGTATTTCATATATGTATATTGTATTCCTATAGAAATGTTATTATTCCTCTATATGGAAGTGTCGTCATTTATATTGTAAGTGTCGTAACTTATACTTGATGGGTTATTAGACCACCTTGATGGGGTCGACCCTATATAAGTCATGTTGGTTAAAGGGTTATTAGACCACACTAGTGGGGGTCGGCCCTGTTAGCATTATGTTATGTGGTTAAGTTGAGGCTGACCTTGTAAGGTTATTAGGAAATTCAATTCAAGTATAAATAGAGTGCAGGCACTCTATTTGATCATTCACTTTCTCACTCATACACTCATTGGAGAGTGGCGCACTAGTGGAGGAGGAGAAGCTGCTGCTAGGAGACTATCTATTATGCTTGGGTTTTGTATCATTGCTCTATCTATCTTTGAGGAAGTTATTGGGGTTTTTCACCTTCTTGGTTTTCCCCAAGGAAACTCTGTGTGTTTATTGTCTCATGTGATTGCTTGTTATGATTGATATGCTTGATATGCTATACATGTTATTCTCTCAATAAAGATCCTAGAGTATGTTGAATTAATGCTAAAAAATTAACATTCCCATGCCCTTGAAAACCAAGGTGTAACCATTATTAAGCCACAAGTCATGCCACAAAGACTATCATGATTTGATTAAAACGTGGGAAGCCCCTGTAATGCAAAGGACTATGAGCATGGTTAATTTTAAACCCATGCCAAATGATTAAGGCACAAAACACATCATAAATCGATATAAAATCAAAGAATATTCAAAAATTTGGTCTACACACACCTAAGATTAGTGTGGTGCAATAAAAATCCTTTATGCGATAAGCCATTGAAATGTTTAAAAATGGAAATGCACTACAAACTCCAGAATTTCTACAAATATCTACAACTTTGTTTCCAGAATTATCCAAAACATGATATGGTTACAAAAGGCCCTCAATAGATAGTGACAAAGGTTTCTCAATTGAATTAGTGTGGAACTAGTTTAGGATATTCGCTCATATTCTTGAATATGAACAAACGGAAAGGAAGTTACATATTACATCAAACAGATGGTTGGAGGTGAGGATGGAGAATTTTCTCTCATTACTATCAACCTTTCTTGGAGGCACTCACATAGGGTGAAAAGAAAAAATACCCAAATTGGGGGAGAGTTCAAATGGGATGCATAAGTGGGATGGTTATGATATCAAGGGTTTGATGCTATAACTAGGATATGGTATTAATATTCTACTTAAGGAACCATGGGAAACTATGGGGAAGCCCAAGGTGGTTTAGTCTATAATCTAGTTGAATTTGGGAAACTAGTATTGTGTATTTCATATTGGTAAATTGGAGAAAGTAGTGGTAAACCGTATAGGAATAAACACAATTGTGGAATTTGAGGTTATTGAGATTATGGATGAGAGAGTTCCTATCCTTCTTTGTTGGGGATTGAGTTGGATTTTGACAACATTGTTGTCATTGATACAACTAAATAAACCATGAATTTTGAGACTAATGGTACTCACGTCATATATATTCCCTAGACCCTTATCAAGTCTTGAGGTACACTAAACCTACTAAAGACAACATTCAATATTATGTGTTGAATTAGATCTATAATCTATTAGATGCTATATCAACCCTACTACAAATGGGTTGGTTACTTGGAGGAGTATTGATTCTTTTGATGGTGACTTTGAAGAGGTAATGTACAAATGGTAGGACTTCTACCATGAGCATTCCACTCGATAGTGTGTTTCATTAAAGTATATTTGCTAGATCAGTTTTGATCTTAGAGTGCCATATCTATGATGGAAATGGAAATGTGGAGGACTTCACATTTTCTATGAAGTATAAAGTTGTAGAGTAGTAATGAATACCTATGTTATATGTGGTATTAAAGGCTACCTATATTTGTTGGTGGGCTATACATAAGGAAAACGTTAGAAGTTGTACTATAGTACAATTGACTATGTTGCACAAGTTTGTTTCCACTCCCAATTTTGAATGTCGGGACTTGCCTTTAACCATTGAGGAAGCGATGAAGCTTGTGGAATAGTATGAAGGAAATATTGATCCAACCATTCACATAGAAAAATGTTTACAAATATGAGGTTGGGAAGGCCATCAACAAGAACATTGGATGCATAAATTATTGTATACTTTAGGGAATGTCCCTGGAGCTTGTTATCTACATGAATGATCTAGGAAACATACTAGAAACTATACTACAATTTAGGAGCACTTTTGTGCTACTTTCTCCTATACAAGAAAAACAGTTGAGATTACAAATGCATTGTTGGTCATCAAGCAAATTTTGTTCATAGAGAATTTGTGGAGATAGGATGAAGGAAAGGATGATGATTAAGAAGAGATGCATCATCCCTCTTTCAATTTTCCAGAAGATTCAAGATTTATACATGAAAATGATGAAGATAAATCTGAGAATCCATATCAATAGTCCATGAAATTTTGTAAGATTAACATATGCAATGAAGAATGCCCAAAAACTGCCTCTATAGGAGAGAATTTGAGTAAGTAGACCATGGTAGAATTTGTGGTGTTGTTGAAGGAGTAAAAGGATTCATTTCTACAAATGTTTATACAAATGAAAGGCATTAATGGAGAGATAAGGGAGATGAACATTGAGTTGTGGTAGATGCTTAACTAGTTAAATAATGCCCCTACAACCTTAATCCACAAATCAAAGAGAAGGTGGAAAAGGAAATTGAGCATATGTTTGCCACTTTTTAGATCTTCCATATGGATGAATCTACTTAAATCATCCCTATATTAATCCAAAGCAAGATGACCGTAAATAAATTAAAGTTTGTGTTGATTTCAAAGACCTTAATTCTACATGGGTCCATGACCCTTTCCAAAATCCTTTCAGTGAGAGGTGTTAAATAAAGTTGTGGGTAAGGAATATTATTCGTTTACCAATAAAGTCTCACATTGTCACTAGGTTCAAATAACAGAGAAGAAGAAGAAGAAGAAGAAGAAGAAGAAGAAGAATACCACAATCACTCTGGAGAGGGGTTCTTGTGCTTATAATTTGATGTTGTATGGGTTAAAAAATGCTCCTACTTTACTTTATCGTATATCCATTGTTGGTTTTCAAGATTATATTTGCAAGTGTTTACAAGTATATTTGGATGACTATGTGGTTTTTAGGATACTGGAAGATCATATTACCATGCTAATATTAATGTTTGATCACTACCCATAGTTACATATCTCACTCAACTTGAATAAATGTGTTTTTTCCACACCCTTTAAGACATTGTTGGGTCAGGTTGTTTCTAAAGAGGGATTTTGGATTGATCCGGCTAAGATGATTGTAATTCTTAATTTGCTTGTCCCTACCAGCATCAATATGTTGCACCCCACCTTGGTCCACACTAGCTATTACTAAATATTAATTTGCAACTATCTCTTCATTACATAACTAATGGAAAACCCATTGAAGAAGCCAAAATCCTTTTGTTGGACTTCTTGATGTGAATATTCCTTTAATTTGTTGAAAAGGAATTTGGTAAGTGTACCTTATATTATAGTGTTTCCTAATTTGAGTGTTGAATTTCATGTACATGTAGATGCATCTAATATTGCTCTAGGATTAGTTCTTGTGAAAACCATAGGAAATAAATCTTTACAGCCCCATTAATTTCATAAGTAGGAAGTTGTCTCAACTGTACCACCACAAAAAGAGAAGGATTAGCTATGACCTATGCTTTGTAGAAGTTTTACCACTATTTGTTAGGAGGCCACTTTGAATTCTCCACAGACCATTAAACTTTGAAATAACTAGTGAATAAACATGTCTTAGAGGGAAGGATATGTAGGTTGTTATTAGTTTCAAGAATTCTCTTTTAAATTGATCATTAAGACAAGGAAGGATAGTGTAAGTCATGATCATTTGTATTGGATCGATTCAAGTGAGTTAGGAAGTGCAATAGATGATCATCTATCAATTGCTGATTTATTTTAGTTTGAAGTCATTGTTGAATAACTAGAAGAGATTACTTTATTTATGACTATAGATTCAACCCCTACAAAATACTTAAAAAATCATAAGCACCATTTAGTGGTTAGAGTTGGGGATTATTAGTTGATTTCAAGGAAATTGTATAAATTGGGAACCAATGAAATCCTTGGCAGCTGTGTTATGGATCATGAATGCAATGATATTATTTAAGGATTTGATCATGGAGTTGCAGGAGATCACCTTGGAAGTAAGGCCACAACCTGCAAGATATTATAGGTTATCTCTTGGTGACCCAATGTATTCAAGGATGATAAGAAATATGTGAAAGAGTTGCAATGTTTTCCAGTGCCAGGATGGGAAAGCCATCTAGGAGAGATGAGTTACCCTTTCATTTGCTGAGGGAACTTAACCATTTAAAAAGTAGGTAGTTTGATTTAGTGGACCTATTATTAAATATTCTAGACACTCAATGGATCAATATATCATCAATGCAATCAAAGTATCTTACTATATGGGAAGAAGTAGCACCCACTCAAGCTTGTTCAATTGATATTGCAACCCATTTCATTTTTTAACACATTATTTCATGATTTGGATACCTAGGAGACAATTGCATTAAGTAAAAATTATCTACATTTTTTAATCAGGTTTCTTAGCAAGTTGAGTCTAATCTTAGAGTAGTACAACAATTATGAATCTAACATTAAGGCTTGAAATTTTTGAGCAATTGGTTGTGGTCTAGGTTTATGATACAGTCAGTACCAAGGAAGAGTTTGTGTCGAGTTTGAGACAAAGTCATAGAGTTAGCGTGACGGTTGAATGACACTCCATGGACAAAGGCATTTGTGATATTGATTTTAGTGTTAGTTTGTCAATGTCTTAAATGCTCACTTAGTCGGGTTGGGAAATTTTTTTCAAGCAATCCTTTACACACAATAAGGGATCCCACTCTTCAACCAATCATAAATGTAGTTGGGAGTATTTATTTTGAGACTAAACTAATTTTTCATCACTTTTTCTTAAGTTTTTTTTGTGTATAGTTATTGTTGGGCAGATTAATTGTCTAAGTAATTAAACAACTGAAACTACCAGAACATAAATTGTCAACTCGGGGAAGTCATTTATTTCAAATCTATCGTGCAATATCTATGCAAGCATAATTTCTACCTGACACTGTTATCTATTGGTATGAAACCGAAACTCTTTGTAAACTAGATCACACCTTCTTGAAAATAAATCAAACCCTAATCGTATTCATAAAATTGTAAATCTAATGACACTTCAAACAAAATCAATTCTTATGAAGCAAGATCTAATTGCCTGAATCTAAAAGAAGTGCTATGTTGGCCAACGATCTATCGAACGAATTAACAGGAAAACAACTATGATAAATCTAATGAATGAAAGCATACAACTATGATAAATCTAATGAATGAAAGCATACAACTATGATAAATCTAATGAATGAAAGCATGAACTAAATAATAAGTGAATCTACATGATAACACACTTACAATCAACACTACTAGCATCTTCTCAATGAAGAGGGCCATTCCTCCATTGAGCAGAGCTGGATCTCCACAATGAAAGTTTACAAATCCAGAATTAAGAAACTGTCAGCATGTATTATCAAAATGAAAGTATTACAACAGATTCTGGATCAAATCCTACAGCATAACATTGCTTGCTCTCCTCCCCCTCATACATGAGAATTATTACATATTTATACATAAAGATCTCTCATGAGAATGAGAAACCGAATTCCCAACTTGGAATCAGTTTCAAGGAATTGCTAATTTATAAAACCGGCCGCAACAGTAAATCTCAGAATTCCACGTTTAAAGTACCAGCTGTATATCTCAACCCGTGAGTTTGTTTATTGATTTCTTCAAGGGTCAGGTAATGGAGGTCATTACGCACAAAACCCATGTCCCAGATTTTCGAGATTCTTCTTCATATGCCCACAAATTGCGACGCAAATCAATGTGTTCTTATCTGGCATGCGTTTTTGGTTGAGGTCATTTGATCATGAGCTGGAGGCTGCCATGTTGGACTTGGGCACGAATTGAAATCACAAGTACACATAATCAATCCTAGGAATGAAACCATGTTGTGAATCTTCATGCCAACTTTGGAGGCATGAACCATGAGTGCTGTTGTTGTTAATATGAAAAATCACTCCATAAACCATCATCAGTAAAATTATGCATAATAGTCTTCAATTCATAAAAAATAAAGGAAAATAATCACGATTAACCACTAAAGCATCAATGGAAGTAATATGGTATTTTACGGGCAATTACAACAAATGGATGGAAAATGGAATGATAAATGGATAATAATAGGAAGAAGAGAGATGAAATATATGTCAATAGGTGATGAAAATATGGACAAATCCGTGACCCAACATCTCCCCCAAACTGAACTTGTTGCATGTCCTCATGCAATCCAATTCCTGTGTAGCATCTAAACTAGAAGAACTCATTTTACCATGCATAGTGACCAAAACAAATATGCTTTCACACTAATGATGCTTCTTTTCAAACAATACTTGAAACTCCTTCAAACAATGGTTGTTGCATTTCCCATCAAAGGATAATCTTCAAAAATAGCCCTCAAGTGATCTCTAGCAATTTTGATGGAATTTCATCAATTAGCGAAAACTTTAGCAGAGAAGTTAGAGGAAAATTTGGCGGTGTTGTAGTCATTCAGAAGAGAATTTAGTAGAACATTTGGCGGTGTTGCAGCTGTGAAATGGGAAAGTTTGGCGGAGTTGCAGCTGTGAAATGGAGAGTTTGGAGGAGTTGCAGCTGCGAAATGGAGAGTTTGGCGGAGTTGTAGCAGCGAAATGGAGAGTTTGGCGGAGTTGTAGCTGCGAAATGGAAAAGTTTGGCGGAGTTGCATCTGCGAAATGTAGAGTTTGGTGGAGTTGCAGCTACAAAATGGATAGTTTGGCGGAGTTGCAGTTGCGAAATGGAGAGTTTGGCGGAGTTGCAGCTGCGAAATGGAGAGTTTGGTGGATTTGCAGCTGCGAAATGGAGAAGTTTGGCGGAGTTGCAGCTGTGAAATGGAGAGTTTGGAGGAGTTGCAGCTACGAAATGGAGAGTTTGGCGGAGTTGCAGCTGGTGTTTCAACAAACGTCATGAGCTAATATATCACAAAATACAAACTGGGTTTGGCTGAAAATTTTCAAGCAAGTTTTTACTATCCCAATACATATCCACACCGAAAATCAGAGATACCCACATCACAAATTTCGATAAAAATGCAAATTGGTTGCAGGTGATGATGGCCATTTTTTCAAAATCCATGAAGAATTTTTTTCTGAAAATTGGTGAGTATATTCCTCTTAACATAATGCTTCTTCTCCCCAAAGCTCAAATTCATTTGATGCATGGATATTGAGATATAGAAAAAATGGTTGTAGGTGATGGTGGCCATTTTCTAAAAAACCGTGCATTGGATTGGGCTGAAACTTACCAATTATGTTCATCATAATATTATGCATTCCTTGTCCAAGTTTCATGAATATCCAGCTTACCAATTGCAAGATATGATCAGTTCAAGTTCTGCATTAAATATGAAAAAAATAATGTGCATGAGTAATACAAATATGAATGGCAACCAACAAACATGGTAAATCTTCTTCTCCCCCAAACTGAATAATTTCCATGTCCTCATGGAAGAGATGAGTTTTCAACTGAGTTAAAAATAGGCATCTCCCCCAAACTGATGATACATCATGTATTCATGCTGTGATGAGACTCTTCAAGGTAGAAAACAAGTTTTGATCTACACATCAATCCTTCCCACTGTTATAAAATTTATTTGCTGCTGAAAATGGCCATTTTTTCAATTGTTGTGTATGGTAGGACTGCTTCAGATTAGTTCAAGAGATCCTCTCAATCGTTTCCATGCTATAATATGAAAATATTAATGATAGCATATGGCACTATAAACCTAATTGCAGCAAGCATAAAGCCCATAGCAAACTAAGAATGAGAATCTCAAAGAACCAGGCCATCTATAAATTTCCAAGAGAACTTATTTTTTTTGTCAATCACGCACAAAAGAAAATGATCCAAGGCACGTAATATGGGAGAACCAAGCTATATATGTGAATCATCTTGCTCCAAAATACTCATAGTGACCATGTTGTCATCAAGAATGGTCATATACAGATCTACTATATGTTCTATGCTGCTAACATCTCTGTGATTAAATTTTGTTTTTGTTGTTGCTTCATGCCGAAGATGATCATTAGAGAATGTTTACTATTGTAGGAATCATTAATGATCCATATGTGGAGCAACAATGCACTGAGGGGGAGGTTGGAAATGTGATTTATTTAAGTCACATGAATAAACCATCTGATTTAGGGCATGGAGATTCATTTTTCATAAAGAACCAATCATATATCAGCATTGAAGTTTTTATTACCGCAGTTCTTAATCAATGTATGCATATAGAAACCAAGATACACATACCTCTAAAATGCATTCTCTGTTTTATGGCAGTATATGCTTCTTTTGTTGCTTGCAATATCTATGGGAAAAGTGCCTATGAAACAAGCCACTACAAAAAAAAATTAAATTTTGGGTAGAGACAATGTTTCAATTTCCTTTTAATAATGACTCCCTTCTATTAGCATTGGTGTAATCAGCTCTAAAAGTATTTTCAGAATTGCAACAGAGGCTGCCACAAAATCACCATGCTACTACCCAAGAGAACCATTATCATGCTGCCCTGGTAAATCTTATGAGCACATAAACCACTTCCAAACAATGATATTTATCAGCAAGCAAGAGGAATGTGCAAGCAAAAACGATGTTCATATGGGAGGGTCATGCATTAACGAAATGTTTGGCATTGTAATAATTCCTGAAACATCCATTAACTTCACAGCCCATGAAAACTTTATGACATGTATGATTGCAATCCATGTAACACATATGTTGTAACCTTTCAGTGAATCCTCAACACAACTTTTTGAAGATGTGTAACATGTGGGAGAACTGTGAAGCAAGAGGCTAGAAAAGATAATTGCAAACCATTTTTCATGAGATGAACTAATACATCATGGATATGAACCAAAGAAACCATAACTATGACCTTCACCTAGATGATATGACAGTGCACAACATGATCTTCTCCCCTTTTTTTTCTGTTGGTTCTTGGGTGGTAGAAACAACTCATTTACTTATGCTCGGATGTTGGGAAGGACTTGACTTGGGTGGGCATGATAGAATTGATTGGGAAATGATGGAAGTGAATGGATAAAAGATGGTATGGTTATGACAGGTAATGAAGAATGTATAGAAATTGGAAATAGAAATGAAAAATGCATAGTGGTTTTCATGACATCTTCCTAAATCTTTAATAAATAAAAATTCATGCTATTTTACCTCAAGTTTTACCTCCGTGGAATCCTTGGTTGGCCTGGATGGAATGACGTTAGAGCAATGCAGGCCGATATGATGCTGAGACAGATGTATATGAGAGATGAAACTGAATGAGGCTGAATCTGATCCAAACTATGTTGTGTTGGCTGTGTGTAAGACTGCTAACTGCTGGAAGAAAATGGAAAAAAAAACTACACAACTGTTGGAACAAATGATGCTGCAAGTCACTGTTGAAACCATTAGATCACATAATCTTCAGCTGCTACAAAATCGAGGTACAATTCTTACCATGCGAATGGATGTGCTGAAGTCAAGCATGGAAAGAAATCATTGGATTACCGACCATTAATGTATGTCGTTAACCAATGTGAAGCAACTCACCTTTGATAATAGTGAGCTCTAAAGTACCTTAGTGCATCTTGGCAGGTATGAATGAATGTGCAGGAGTCGATTCACCTACATAATTTATCAATCAAGAGGCATTGATGAATCCCCATGATTAACAACAAGGAAATATGCCATTGATTCATGCAGATCCTAGGGCACTATAAAAATCTAATCTCGATCCCAGACGATGTGTTGGAGTCTATGGGAAAATACCATTGGAAGGTGGACCTTAATGAATTCCACAGCATCCAATACGAGTACAAAATAAATGATTGTGAAGAATTATAGTGAAAAATAGAACCAACATGAAACTCAGAAGTGGAAAGTATATGTGAAGTCGTCATGTAGTAGTGATAGCAAATAAAAAGGTTAAGTTTGACTACATAAGCAGTGGAAAATGGGAGTTTGACATGAATGGATTTCTAGAGATTTGAAAGGAGGAGGTTGAATGAATATATCATAGCAAGATTGGCTTCTTGAGAGGTTTCTTTTGGCAGCAATTGGTGTGACAGGTGTGATGAGCTTAATTTCGTCTTAAAAGGATTCTTGGAATGTAGCAGTGGGACTTGACTTCGGAAACATTGGTATCTATATGGTTTTCACATAAATCTATCCATTTTATGTGCTCAATCCATTTTCAAATTGAGAAAAAGCCTTCAAGAGTCACTTGTGCATGCATTGACCTTCTTCTTCCAAGGACCTGCAAAAACCTAGCACTTGCCTACAATAAAACATGAGATGATGGAAGAAGAGAGGTGATTGGTCTCTCTTCACCCAACACTTATGAAAAAAAACAACAAGCAATTACTTATAAATAAAATCCACATAAAAATGAACGAAACAAATTCAATTTATACTTGTGGGAGAGCGATGGCCAATTGGACTCACTAGCAATGTTTTGATCATAAATTCTTCGTTCCTCGTCCGATCTGAGTGATTCCAAAGCCAAATGAAAGTAACTTTTAGGTATATTTCCATTATAAATAGGTTTTGAAATTTTTATGTGATGATGTTCCAAATTTTTTCAGTAACAACCTGCATGACAAGGTGTTTTTCGAATTCCGGACTAGACCAACAATCACGGTTTTAGGCATAACTTTTTCGTTTGATAACGGATTAATGTGATTCCAATTAGATATGAAATTAGATTCATGTAGGGATATCCAATAGAAATAAATTTTGAATCCAATAAGAATGAATGGGTCAAACAATCCAATGAACAGTCTAGGAAACCGAGTTTTAAAAATGTTGATTTGTGATAGGCAGTCAGTATTTTAGTCATAACATTTTCGTACGATATCAGAATTGAGTGATTCAAATTGCTTTGTAAACTATATTCATAGTTAAATATACCAATGAAACAGGTTTTCAAGATCTATCCAATAAGACATCCAAAAAGTGACTGTTCCAGCTCTGTTCCTAAGCTTCCTGCTTGACACCCCGTTAGTATTTTGACCATAACTTTTTCGTTTAATGCCCAATCTCAAAAATTCAAATTGGTTTGGAAACTAGATTCAAAGGGATACGTATAAATGAAACAGTTTTTAAAAATAATTACATTTGTTCTCCAAAAAATGGACTGTCCCGACTGTGTTTTAGTAAAAATTTCAAGCCAAAATGCCACATAAATCCAATAAATGAAATATGGCTCCCAAAAAGTGACCGGAATAGATGTAAATGTTTGTAATCATATAAATACCAATGAAATACATCTCCATACCAAAAATTGCAAGCATTGAGTACCTAGATTGACTTACATGGTGTGTTGCAGCAGTGGCGCCTGTAACTCTTAAAAAAATGATATAATGTTTGAAATATAGCTTGTGTATTTTTATGGATGTGTTATAAAGAAATGAAAACTAAACACATACCATGATGATCACACAAGTTTCAAGCTTGAATTCTATAATCATTTGGCTTGTTTTTCCATGGAGTCTTCATTCACCAATGCTTCCTTCCTCTTACCACCTTCCCTAATTACTGTAATTTTGTTTTCAAGAAGGATTTTTGTAACAAATAGAGACAAAGTAAAATTTGAAAATTGAAGACAAAAAATTATTTAAGCATTTTGTTCAAATAGTCAACATATCCAAAGCATTCCTAAAAACATCTCATAGCCATTCCTTATCTTTCTACTTTCTGATCCTCCAGATCGCAACAAGGAGTGGGAAGAGAGCATACTTATTGAAAATAAAAACTAAAAAAACAAAAGCATGGTTTTATTATGTTATTCTATCCTACCCTATTCTAGTTGGAAATATAAAAATTGTTCAAGTGTATGCATATTTCCATTGTAACCGCATGCGTAACAGGATTATAAACATATTCACACTCAAGTTTGAAAAATGTAATTTAAAGCATATGAGCATGGGAGACCAGTTGCGGGGAATAATATGATACAAATAAGGAAGGAAGAATGAAAGAATGATGTGACATGGTAACTACTTCGAACCATCTTTCAATATAACTATGATATTCTTGATTCCCTTCTTGGTTTAGATCACACTGCATCTCCTCTTTGGCCTCCTCGATCTCAGGTTTGAATGATTGCTCCCCATTAGATATATGTGGCTCATGGACTGTTGTTTCTTCTTTCACTTCTGGAGAGGTGGATAAGTTTTTGACTGCTGTTAAGATGTGCTCTTCCTGAGAAGAGAAAATCCCAGCTGCTGCTAGGATTTGAGAGAGTTCTTCCAAACTTATGTTCATCCTTGAATCCATCTTGCTTGTAATCATGTCTTCATAATCGGGTTAGTAGAAGGGGGAGTTCTTACAACACCCAAAATTTAACTACAAACAGAAAAATGAATTAAACTAGCTGCATAAATAAAATCACTCTTGCAGAAAAGAAATAACACACACTTGCAAAAATGGAAATCACACCACCCTTAAAAGCAAATTCAATCAAATGAAAAACAATCATGCATCCTACATGCTCTACTTTAACAATGCATCTACAAAACAATGTCAGATGTACTTTTGCACCATTGATAACTTCCCCGGCAATGGTGCCAAAATGTTGGGAAGATTAATTGTCTAATTAATTAAACAACTGAAACTACCAGAACATAAATTGTCAACCCGAGGAAGTATTTTATTTCAAAGCTATCGTGCAATATCTATGCAAGCACAATTTCTACCTAAAACTGTTATCTATTGGTATGAAATCGAAACTCTTTGTAAACTAGATCACACCTTCAAAATAAATCAAACCCTAATCCTATCCATAAAATTGTAAATCTAATCACACTTCAAACAAAATCAATTCTTATCAAGTAAGCTCTAATTGCATGAATCTAAAAGAAGTGCTATGTTGGCCAATGATCTATAAAACGAATTAACATGAAAACAACTATGATAAATCTAATGAATGAAAGCATACAACTATGATAAATCTAATGAATCAAAACATGAACTAAATAATAAGCAAAACTACATAATAACACACTTACAATCAACACTACCAGCATCTGCTCAGGGAAGAGGACCCTTCCTTCACTGAGCAGAGTTGGATCTCCACAATGAAAGTTTACAACTCCAGAATTAAGAAACTGTCAGCATGTATTATCAGAATGAAAGTATTACAACAGAGTCTGGATCAAATCCTACAGCATAACATTGCTTGCTCTCCTCCCCCTCATACATGAGAATGATTACATATTTATACATAAATATCTCTCATGAGAATGAGAAACCGAATTCCCAACTTGGAATCAGTTTCAAGGAATTGCTAAAATATAAAACCGGTCACAACAGTAAATCTGGGAATTACACATTTAAAGAACCAGTTGTATATCTCAACCCGTGGCTTTGTTTGGAAATTTCCTTATAATTTAAGTAATTGAGGTCGTTACGCACAAAACCCGTGTCCCATATTTTCGATATTCTTCTTCATCTGCTCGCAAATTGCGATGCAAATCAATGTGTTCTTATCTGGCATGCATTTTTGGTTAAGGCCGTTTGATCATGAGTTGGAGGTTGCCATGTTGGACTTGGGCACGAATTGAAATCACAAGTACACATAATCAATCCTAGGAATGAAACCATGTTGTGAATCTTCATGCCAACTTTGGAGGCTTTAACCATGAGTGCTATTGTTGTTAATATGAAAAATCACTCCATAAACCATCATCAGTAAAATTATGCATAATAGTCTTCAATTCATAAAAAATAAAGGAAAATAATCATGATTAACCACTAAAGCATCAATGGAAGTAATATGGTATTTTATGGGCAGTTACAGCAAATGGATGGAAAATGGAATGATAAATGGATAATAATAATAGGAAGAAGAGGGATGAAATATATGTCGATAGGTGATGAAAATATGGACAAATCCGTGACCCAACAGTTATTTGTCACACTGAAGCTCCATGCCCCTTGTACCACATGTTTTCATACACACCCGTGTCGAAAGGAACCTTCCAAAGGGTTGTGTAACTTTGGAAGAGTTTCAAATATGTGAAAAAATAAAAAAGTAAACTAAATAACTAAAACTAGATAAACATATTGGTATAAAAGCAAATGAACAATCTTTTTTTTGGATTATGTTCATTTAATCAGCATGTAAACAAGACAATACTTGAAAGAATAAAGAATATTTTGTATTGATATAAAAAATATTACAGGAAATGATCACTTGAACAATTGCAGCAGAAGAGGTCCCTACAACTATCTAAGGGAGGGCCTGTTGGTTCTACTGATGATATTCCATTTCTTTAACCATGCATCACAAGAAGAGGATCTCTAAAAGGTGAGATAGAAGTTGAAAAAGGCCAACTTCGATCTCAAGGAAAATTCGGTAGAGTAACGGCTTGAGCAAATGGAATGGAATTGTGTATATTGTATGAAATGAAAAGATTTGGAATCATTTTATAAGTGCATAAGTGGATTTGGTGAGAGTCTAGGGTTAGGTTTTTCGGCCTTAGATTAGTCAACTAATTAATACCACATAGGGACTTGTGTCAATTTCCCTTTTGTTTTGTCATACATGAATAAAAAATGGCCGAAAATCAATTTCGGGATAGGGTCACACATAATATGGGGTTTTGTGCAACTTAGTTTGCTCCTTTCGAAGGATTTTGTGCAAGTTAGGTCACTCCTTTCGAAGGATTTTGTGCAAGTTAGGTCACTCCTTTCAAAGGATTTTGTGCAACTTGGGTTGCTCCTTTCTTAGAGATATGTTCAAATTTAATTTAGAAAGGTCCCTTTAGTGTTTGGGTTTCATTTTGAGGCTTTTGTATGCTTTGCGAAGGTCCAATGAGTGTGAATGAGGTGTAATTATGACATATGAAGGTGATGGTGTTGATGACATGTCAGGTTACAAATGTTGGTTGTTAAAATATTTCCCCCTAATGTGTGAGGTCGGGAGCTCATTGTATGGTAGACGCACATCATAGTTTTCTCTTGTAGTTAGGAGATAAGTGTGACAATGGCGTAGAGAATGAAGACCATTTTAGAGAGAAATCACCTTCCTACTGGGCTATAGGGGCTCTTACTGTTGGCCCGATTTTGCAACCAGGCTTAGTGCTATGGGCACCTGCTAACTAGTAGTAGCAGTTTCAATAAAATTAAACAAGAAACTAATCTAAACAAAACTAATCATGGATCTATGCAAGAATATAAGCAAATAATGTAAACATTTAAAAAACAAGAACAAGAAAATATTAAAGAATGAATTTGTATTGAAAAATGGGGGGCAAGCAAGTGCTTGCGATAATACCTTCAATGGTGAAGGTTGATGGTGAGCAACTCCCAAGATGAGTAGCTCCAAGCTCCAAGAGGTCTCCTTCTCCAAGGTTGCTTACAATGGCCAAAATGCTCAAGGAAGATTTCGGCAGCATGAGGATGAGATAATGGATGGATGTGAAATAAGGAGCCCCTACCACCTTTTTATAGGTTTTGGTGGTGGGGAATACCATTTGTGGTTTTGTGGAAACCAAATGGTATTGACCAACATGGTTTAGGTACTTTTCCCTCCTTTTTCCTTTTTTGAATAAAAATAATATTTTAATTCCCTTTTTAATATTTTTGGGAATTTGGACCCTTTTTGAGGGTTTTTTATGCTTTTCAGGAAAAATAATATTTTTTTTAATGGAAAAAGGGGTGTACTAAGGTCTTTTGGTGACCTTTTGTTGGTTTCAGAGGCTCAGATGGTGGAAAAGTGGACAAATGGGTCATGTGAATAAGGGAATGAGCTAGTGAGCACTTTTTAGGTGTTAACAGATTGCCCCCTGATGTGTGAGGGCAGGAGCTCATCGTATGGCCGATAGACATCATAGTTCTTTTGTCTTTTTTCAGGGGTTTGGGAAGGAGAAGAGACCGATTGGAGACTGGAGCCACGGCCCTTGGAAGCTGCAAGAAACAAAAAATATTACATGACCTCAATATGAATGAGGTATAATCTCTGATAATGGACGAGGCGGGCATTCCCATGCTCGTATCAAGACATATACATAACAATTAGTCCCAAGAAGGGGGATCTGATACATAAAGAATCTACTGGTACACCATTACGGTCCAGGGGGGACATTATTTTGGGATGTACTCCTGATCATAACAGATCTCAATAACTGATACACTGGAATAACTGAGGAACTGCTGAAACTGAAGGTGTCCAACATCTGTAGGGACTCAAAGACTATGAGTCATCTCTGAGAAATAATGTAACTGTATACTCAAGGGAGTATGAAACTGGGGTACATCTGAATACTGTCGCCATGCGCAACCCGGCTATCTATAGAAAAAGTGTAACTGGTTTTATCCATAGGAAGACTCTCAAATGTGGAGGAGTCAGGAGGTATCCGGGGTCTTCGACTAATAAGTGAAACAGACGAATACCCTGTGTGAGTCTCAACGATGCGATCAAGGTGTTGCAGTTGAGCATGTGAGAAACAACCATTTGGAGAGGCACTGAAGATTCCTCTCGAAGTGATTCGTAGGCACTCATCATAAATGGTGATGAGTCCAAGACACAGGGGCCTCTAGGTCTATCCTCTGGAATCAATGTGGTTGTCGTCGACAGAGGGAGACCAACAACTAACAAGGCAATGATGTTTCCTTGATAGGAGCACGAGGGGTAAAACTGAAGTGTTGTGGTACTGATGGTAGGACTGACATACTTGTGGGAATGGGAACTAACTGGGTCAAAAAATGGGTAGACTCAAACTTCCTTTGCTCAGAGCATGATGACATGGTTGACCTGGAAGCGTAGGGAACTAACTTGTAGGTGTGGGGATCATTGCTTTGACTGAATGGTATATATTGACTCTGGGGGGAGGACGAGCTGATAGGTGCCGTCAAGGGATTATCAAGGTGACATACTGCAGAATACTCTGAACAAAGGCGACCAAAATGGGGAAGCTGCCTAATGAGTAGATGTGATCTGTCGTGGCGCCAAGAGGCACCATTGATTCCTTCTTCGTAGTTTTAATGAGCTCCAAGAAGGGATAAAAGTGTGCTCTGAAATGGTACGGTCTTGTGGATTTTGTGAGCCCAGGACGGCTCATGCTCATGGTTGCTTTCATGTTTAGAGAGTCTGAAAACGGTAAGTGGTGTTCGGATATCCACATCATCTTTTTCAGGATCTTGCATGCAATTAGGGTTTGCATGCAAATTCTAGGGTTTGCATGCACCTGCATGCACTTGCATGCATCCCAGTCATTAGTTTGATGCCTCCAGCACCTTAGCCACCTCATTCTAGCACCCGGGAGCCACTTACTACAGAGTTTTAGCCCTCCTAGGCTGAAAGGCGCCCACTTCTCACCTACTGCCAGAGAAGGGTGCACTTGTTCACCTACCACTGCAGTTCCACTTCAATTACATTCAGTTAGCTCCGATTCTCCTTGATTTGAGGCTAGTTTCACTCCCGACTGACTGTTTCACTTCCGTTGGACCTCCAGTTTGACTAGATGACTTGTTCTGACTTCAGTTAGTCTCCCATGCGCCCCCCACTGAGCCTCCTTCCCTTAATCAGTGCTACACACTTCAGTTACACATGACACACTCAGTTAGACTCATATTGACACATGGATGACTGGTTCTTGTGCATTGATGACCACCACCGATTGATGATGAGGACTCCTAGTTGGAGTCAAGCTACTCCATTCAGTGATTCGAATGGCCTACTTAGTCAATTCGAATTGCTCATTGACTGAAATTGTATTCTATTGTAATTCATTCACCCTTTCTGGGATATTGAGCACTGCTGCATGTTTTGCACAGTTTTACACCATATTTTCTATATTCATCTGTTGTGATTGATTTACTTGTTCATTAGATCTGTTGTGACTAATTTTACCTGGTATCAGAGCCATTGCAGGGACAATATCTCTTTTCTACAGGTGTTTCTACAAGAAGATTTGACTGAATTGCTCAAAAATTGCAAAAAGTTTTGGCATGAGATATCTCAAGGGAATTCGCTCCTGTGCATGCAAAGCTTGAAAATACATCCAATACCACTCCAGAAGCTTGAGTTTCCACATAATTCCTGGATCTGATACATTGGACCCATTCAACATTGTTTAATCTCCAATCCCAGGTGTGATGCAACTCTAAAAGGGTGGATTGTTCGACCTTACGGTTCTTGGTTTGATTGTGATTTGTAGGTTATCAAGCTCCTCTTTTGCATTCGCTACACTGTGCATGCAAACTCCTCTTTTGCATTCGCTACACTCTGCATGCAAGCTCATCTACATCAGTTTGACTCGCTCCTAGCAATGGAATACTCTTCTTCAAAGCCTATCCTCACCCCATTCAATTATTTTGATTGGAAAGATGATATGGAGATCATATTACGTTCAAAAGGTTACTACCGAGTCACTCTTGGTCGTGAATTGGAGCCAAACAATGTGTCAGATCGAACCAAACACTACAACAAGCTTGATGAAGCTTATGGTCTTCTTTGTCTCTCCATCTCCAAAGATCTTCACTTCCATCTCAGCGGATTGAAGACTCCAAAATCTATATGGGAGCAACTTGAAACATTATTTGGCAAGCAGGATGAGCTTAGGGCTTTTCAATTAGAGAATGAATTGATTGGCCTTAATCCTGAGAATTTCGAGACCATCAATGAATTCTTCACAAAATTCAAGAACTTGAACTTGCAATTGAAGAACAATGGAGTTATCAAAGAGGATAAACAATTGATCCTCTCCATTCTAAGCAAGCTTGGGAAAGATTATTCGGTATTTGTCTCTACTTTCAATTCCGGTCGGCTAACTACCCCGAATTGGAAGATGCCTACCTTGAATGCCTTCATTGAGTCCGTCACAAAAGAGCATGACAAGTTGATTCAAATGGGGTCCATAAGCTCCAAAGATTCAGCCCTATATGTTCAAGGACCCAAGATCTCGAATGGTAAAGGAAAGCAAAAGAAGGAGAAGCCCAAATTTGAGCCTCACAAGCAAAAAGACAAAGGCAAACAAACGGATGCACCATCCAGTTCGAAGTTCAAGCAAAAGGGCAAAGAAGGAAACCAAAAATCTAAATCTACTTATTGTAATTGTGGCTTTCATCCCGAAAGTTCATGTATGAAGAAGACTATAGATCAAATGGCCCTCCTTTTGGAAAAGAACAACATAACTCTTCCTGACGGTGCAAGGAAGAAGGATAGGAATGATGATCATGAAAGAGGACAAGCACTCATGGCAATGGTTTCGAAGCCCACTACTCTCTTGATAGATTCGGGTGCATCAAATCATATGGCTGAAAATATTGATTCTTTTTCCTCATCCGATCCAAACAGCTCCATCCCCATCCATTTGGGAGATGACTCAAAAATTTCTTCAAAGGGAAAAGGTACGATTCATGTAGAACATGGAATCTTTTAGAATGTTCTCTATGTGCCTTCCTTGGCTTCAAATATCCTTTCTGTGTATCAAATGACACACACTGGTGAGCCAAAGCAAGTTACATTCAGCCCTAATACAGTTGAAATTTCTGATATCAAAAGTGGAAGACTAGTTGCAGTCGGAAAGGCAAATCACACTGCAAAATGCTATGAGTTTTCACACTTTATTCCGCTTGCAAAGCCCACTGCTCTTCGCACACATGGTAATGAGGTTAGTAGGCTTTGGAATGAAAGATTTGGACATCTTAATTATAAGTATTTGCTGCTGCTATCAAACAAATCCATGGTAGATGGCCTTCCACAACTCAGTTCCTCAAAGGGAATATGCACCGGTTGCATCATTGGGAAGCACCTCGAGCACAGATTCGACCGCGGCAAAGCTAGCAGAGCTTCTACTATTTTGGGGTTGATCCATTTTGATATCAGTGGTCCGCTGCCCCATATGTCATTAAATGGTTCAAGGTATGTTTTGACATTTATTGATGATTTTTCCCGCTTTACATGGGTATTCTTTCTCAAAAACAAGTCAGAAGTGCTTGGAAAATTCAAGGATTTTAAGGCTTCTGTTGAGACCGCCACTAAGAGCAAGATCAAAGCTCTTAGATCTGATAATGGTGGAGAATATATTAAATCCGAGTTGCTGCAACTTTGTGCCCAAAGTGGAATTCATATCCAACATACAGTTCCCTACACATCCCAGCAGAATGGTGTAGCGGAAAGGAAAAATCGGTCATTGAAAGAGATGGCTACATGCATGATTGAATCAAAAGGTTTGGCTGAAAATATTTGGGCTGAAGCAATCAATGTTGCTGCATATATACAGAACCGTGTTTCACATTCATCCGTGAAAGGTATGACTCCTTTCGAAGCATTCTTTGGTCACAAACTGGATGTGTCAAATTTGAGAGTTTTTGGCTCTACTGCATGGGCTAGAATTCCTTCTGAGAAGAGACGAGCTTTGGATCCACAAAGTACCGAGTGCATACTGATAGGATATGGGGAAGAATCAAAAGCATATAAACTCATGGATATCAGATCTAAAAAGATATTCATAGAGCGCAGTGTGCAATTTGAAGAACCGCTTCAAGAATTGCAACTAGTCGAGGAAAAGACTGCCGATTCACCGCCTTCACCAGAAGAAGATCCGTGCAGCGATAATGAAGGTATGAGTTCTGATATTTCTGATATTTCAGTAGCATATGATGATCATGACATATCAGGTTCGGAATTCGACCATTATGATCCTCCTCAGTTACCAAAGTGGGCCCAAAACACTCTCCAATCTGCTGGTTCGAACCTTGGAAATCCTGCTGATCCGAGACGAACAAGAGCAGACTTTCAAAGAGCAGGTATGGAACTATCTATTGCTGATCCATTACTTCCTAAGATTTTTTATTTGATGGCTGGTTCAGATCCCACATCATACTATTCTGCTCACCGAGATCCGAGATGGCAAAGTGCCATGGATGAAGAGTACAGTTCTCTTCAAAAGAACAACACATGGGAGCTAGTTTCTCTTCCACCTGGAAGAAAATTAGTGAAGTGTAAATGGGTATACCGCACTAAAGTTGCTTCTGATGGCTCTATCAGCAAATACAAAGCAAGGTTGGTGGCAAAAAGGTTTCTCCCAAGTCCAAGGAGTGGACTACACTGAGACTTTTGCACCGGTTGCAAAGATGGATTCCATCCGCCTTGTTTTAGCTGTTGCCGCATCCAAGCACTGGGAAGTGCACCACATGGATGTGAAGAGTGCATTTTTACATGGAGACCTTGCTGAAGAGGTATATATGCAGCATCCAGAGGGCTACACATCAAATCCATCATTAGTTTGCAGATTGAAGAAATCTTTGTACGGGTTAAAACAGGCCCCAAGAGCTTGGTACGCAAAGATGGACTCCTTCCTTCTTTCTCAGAATTTCCAAAGATGCAAATCTGATCCGAATGTGTATCTTCAGAGAGTTAAAGGTAATTTGTTGGTTATTGTACTTTATGTTGATGATCTTCTCATTACTGGTAGCACACTTACTTCAATAAACAAGCTAAAATCTGCCTTAAATCTAGCTTTTGACATGAGCGATTTGGGCTTGCTGAGTCACTTTTTGGGCTTGGAGAGAGCTCAAAATTTTGATGGGATCACTATATCTCAGCAAAAATATGCTTCCGACCTGTTATTGAAGTTTAATATGGCTGAATGTAAGGCATCCCCATTCCCATTCCTCTCAGGAATCAGTCTTGAGGAGGGAGATTCTACACCGCTTGCAGATTGCAGTATGTATCGACAGTTGATTGGTTCACTACTTTATTTGACACACTCACGGCTTGATATCTCATATGCCGTGAGTGCCGTGTCAAGATATATGCAGCAGCCACATGAGCTTCATTGGCAAGCAGCCAAGCGGATCTTGCAGTATGTGCAAGGTACGAGACAGTTTGGCATACATTATGCTGCAGATTCTGAGCTAGATTTCATTGGTTTTACTGATTCAGATTGGGCAGGTGATAGCATTGATCGGAAGTCCACTTCCGGTTATGTTTTCATGATTGGTCATGGTGCTATTTGCTGGTCCAGCAAAAAAAATCAAGTAGCCATTGCACTTTCTTCAGCAGAGGCAGAGTATCGAGGGGCAGTCAATGCCTGCATTCAGGTAGTTTGGTTGCAGGGTATTCTTTTCGAGTTTGGTTTTGGTGGCACTACTTCGACTGTCCTATTTTGTGACAATCAAAGTGCTATCAAGATCTCCACAGATCCAGTTCAGCGGCAGAGGACCAAACACATTGAGATTCATATGCATTACATTCGACAGTTGGTGCATGACCGCACCATCATTCTGCAATATTTCCCTACTAATGAGCAAATTGCAGACATCTTCACCAAGAGATTCACTGAGAAGAAGTTCTCTTACCTCCGTTCACTGTTGGGGGTGAGTTCCATCATGGTGGAGACAGATTGATTCATTATTATGCTTTAGCTTGAGGGGGGGCTTTCTTCCCACTGGGTTTTCCCTCTTTCCTCACTTAGTTATTTTCAGCATTTTTTGGATTATTGTATTGGGGTGACCTTTGGTCTTAGTTACCAGGGCCCCACATTATTTTTTTTTGCACATAATAGTCTATCTTGAGGGGGGGTGTTCGGATATCCACATCATCTTTTTCAGGATCTTGCATGCAATTAGGGTTTGCATGCAAATTCTAGGGTTTGCATGCAAATTCTAGGGTTTGCATGCACTTGCATGCATCCCAGTCACCAGTTTGATGCCTCCAGCACCTTAGCCACCTCATTCTAGCACCCGGGAGCCACTTACTACAGAGTTTTATCCCTCCTAGGCTGAAAGGCACCCACTTCTCACCTACTGCCAGAGAAGGGCGCACTTGTTCACCTACCACTGCAGTTCCACTTCAGTTACATTCAGTTAGCTCCGATTCTCCCTGATTTGAGGCTAGTTTCACTCCCGACTGACTGTTTCACTTCCGTTGGACCTCCAGTTTGACTAGATGACTTGTTCTGACTTCAGTTAGTCTCCCATGCGCCCCCCACTGAGCCTCCTTCCCTTAATAAGTGCTACACACTTCAGTTACACATGACACACTCAGTTAGACTCAGATTGACACCTGGATGACTGGTTCTTGTGCATTGATGACCACCACCGATTGATGATGAGGACTCCTAGTTGGAGTCAAACTACTCCATTCAGTGATTCGAATGGCCTACTTAGTCAATTCGAATTGCTCATTGACTAAAATTGTATTCTATTGTAATTCATTCACCCTTTCTGGGATATTGAGCACTGCTGCATGTTTTGCACAGTTTTACACCATATTTTCTATATTCATCTGTTGTGATTGATTTACTTGTTCATTAGATCTGCTGTGACTAATTTTACAAGTGGACTCTATTGGTGTTTCTTTTTCGTAAGTTTAGTCTCCAAGGCCCGAAAAAGCATAAAATGATGCGGATGGAGAACTCTTCTAGCCGATGTGACTAGAGTATACCTTTTTCGTAATTAGTCTACGAGGTCCGGAAAAGGGGTAAACTTATACCAGGTAGACGCCCTTTCAGATACGTTTAGTGAGCATGAAAGGAAGCAAGATTGCTCGGCGATCTTTTCATTGTTTTTAGGAGTCAGAAAAGAGCTTAACAGAAACTCCCTAAGTGCCTTTTTCGTAAAAGTGATTGCTCGGCCCGAAAAAGGGATAAAATTATACCGAACAAAAATGGGGTGTACTAATGCCCTGAAAATTGGGACGTGATAGCGAGAAATGATCTCAAGCATCATCACGAGCATGGAAAACTGAATCCGGTGATATATGACACGTCCAAAATGGAGAACGGCCGATGTGGCACGCAAATCGAGGTGACGAGGGGGTATGGAAAAAATGTCCGAAAAATGTAAAGGTGAGAGCGAGAAATGATCTCAAGCATCATCACGAGTGGGCTTGACAAGAGGAGGAGAATTCGTTGACGACGAAGGGATCATGAGACCAGGAGATGGTTTCGTCGACGACGAAGGGATTGTGACACCAGGAGGAGGTTGAGTAGTGGTAACAATAGGTTGTACCGGTTGGAGGATGACATTTGGTGTCGGCGGTGGAATGGGAGGCGAAACATACCACATGGGTAATCCCAATGTTAACCCGGGTAGACTAAGGGTAGCCATAACCGGGGCGCTTACTACACCCGAAGGAGGACATAGAAAGGGGATGGTGTGGATGGGTGTAACACCGATGTGACTAAAGACCAATGGTGGCTGACTACCGGGTGCTTGTGTATTCTGTGAAAGAGTACAGAGGTTTGCGACGTGGGTCTCCGGTGACGGTGGTGGAATGGCCTGGAATGTAGAGGTCATTGGTGTATCTGAGTAAAGTCCGGGCCCCAGAGAAGAAACAAAGGAGGTAGTTGCACTAGAAGTGGGTTGTTCAACCATGGGGAGAACATTTTCGGGTGCTGCAGGGGCATTGGAATCATAGTAGGTGAGTTGGTCAATTTTGACCACGCGTCCCTCGTGGGGGAACATCATGGTGCGAAAAACGGATGAGGCGACCGCTTTCATGGCGTACATGTAACTGCGGCCAAGTAAAAGGTTATAATCGAGCTGGGCATTAATGACCTCTATGTCGATGAGCACAGTTTTCCCACCTAATTGGACGGGGACCTTAGGTAGTAAACCTTGAGGTTGAGCTGACCGGCCGTCGTAGGCCCGCAATGCAGTGGTGGATTGTTGGAGAGTAGGGGATCCCAACTTCTGCCAAACGAATGTGGACATGACACATGTAGAGGCACCCTCGTCGATGATACACCGATGGATGACAAGATTTCGAATAGAAACAGAAACTTGGACTGCTATGGTGGAAGGCAGACGTGGTTCGGACTGGTCCAAATCAAAGGTCATCAATTTCGAATCATTTGGGTCAATCGCCCCAATGGCGGAAAGTAAAGTCTTGCGCTGCGTAGGACAATTTTTCAAGACTTCTAACGCAGACATGGTTGCTGGAGATTGAGCTAATTCATCTACGATGTTGTAATTTGACGCAGCTCGTGCATTGGGGTTGTTGTTGATACGGCGGAGTGGGAAACGAGGTGCTTTAGAGGTGCCATCGAGTGGAAGCGGTGGTATACGTAACGTCTGATCAGTGGGATGAGCGTTAGTATCCTTATCGGCGGGGGGGGGCTTCAGAGGTAGGGCCATACTGGTTCCGACGTGTCTGAATGTTGACATCGGCAGTGGACATCATCAATAAGTGGTGAGTGCCTGAATCAAACATGGGTTGATCAGGAGCGACGTAAGTGATTTGTTGTGGTGACACGTTTCCCTGTGGGGGAGCTAACGACTGAGTGTTCACCACTCCTTGTGTTGGAAAAGGGTTTTGTAGCACCAAAGGTTGTTGTTGAGGTGGTGGGGAGTTGGGTGGCGGCTGAGGAGCCGCCTACCCTTGACGATCGGCATCATCTGTCCATAGCTGCCGAGCTCGCTCCAGATGTGAGCAAGTGTGGGTATAGTGGCCATAGACCCCGCAAATAGAACAAGGGTGGTTTGTTCGTAAATTAGCATTTTTGGCTTGCTTAGGTGGCCGATCAGGATTCTGATGAGCAGGCGTCGCGTTATTATTTTGCGGAGGATGGGGAGGGTGTGGAGCTTGGTTATGGTTTTGGTTGTTTCCACGGTTACGTCCTCTTCCACGGTTTGGTTGTCCACCCTGGTTGCGTTGGTTATTTTGGTATTGGGGCTGATGTTGTTGTGCGTACACATGCCCTTGAGCATTGGGGGAATTGTGGGGAGCCGCAGGTACGGGAGCAGGTTGCGGTGGGTAATATGCAGGTGGAGCTGGCGGTGGTCCAGTTGCCTGTTGGGGTTGTTGGTACCCCTGAGCTATTGGATGTGTTGGATTAGCGGGTGCAGCTTGCTGTGGGTACTGCATTTGTTGTGGCGAGAACTGAATGGGGTTCTGTGTAGCAGGTTGGTTATAGTATGTAGGAGGTACATATGCTGATGGCGCTTGTCCATAGCAATGTTGTGGACAAGAGGGTCCATGAATATGATGTGTCTGGTTTGTTGGAGCGTAAGAATTTGTCGCTCCGAAACTGGATGTATCCCTAGAGAGGTCTGGGGCAGGCATGGTACTCACCATGCTGAAAGGTTTAGCTTGGGGTGTGATTTGGCCAATAATGCCATCGGCGGCATGAGATGCCCCCGGCGCGTCACTGCGTGAAGAGTCGCATCATGGGGCATCTGGTATGATTGTGTATAGATAACCCGACTGGGCGTAAATGAGATCAAACTGTTGGGATTTGAGGATGGCCTCTTCTTCAGACTGGGGTATTTCAGATGCCACATCCTTCGCAATGAGAGGGAGGAGGGATTTTAGAAACCAATCTAAGAAGATACGATCATCTAATTTGATTTTGCAGAGGCTTCAACGTCTACACCACTCATGAATGTGGTCAGTGATGTGGGTGGCCGTGTTCTGTCTGCAAGACAGTAGGATCTCGACGCCCGCATCATAGCGGATAGGTAACTGAAAGAACTGCAGGAAGGTGGAGGCAAGGGAGGTAAAGGTGGCATGCGTCCCATGGGGATGCTCGATATACCACTTGGCTGCAGAGCCAGTGAAAGTGCGCTGTAACAGACGGAGGCGGACAGAGTCGTCCACTATGGAGTTGGAGGAACACCATAGATGGAAGGACATGATATGGTTTTGGGGGTCCTCACCTGCCTTACCCTCAAACTTAGGGATGTCGGAGGGGAGTTTGGTGGGCATGTGAGGCCACGCAGGATCATGTCTGATAGGGTTATTGGTGAGCCTGGCTAAATCTGGCAAGTTCAGACTTGCCATATATGGTAAGCTAGCAGATGTAGGGACTGGGACATGTCTAGTCATGGTGGTATGGGGTCCAGCAGCACCTAAAGGTATGCTAGGTATTGAAGGTATATGTCCTCCAATAGGTGTGGTCTGGTAAGGGCCAGCGCTTCCTAGTGCAACATGGGTTACACTAGGGTTCGGAATAGTAGTGGTGATTCCTGGGATAGGTTTGTGGAAACTAGATGGGGTGTGACCCCTATGTTGGGCATACCCATAACAAGTGGTGGCCCTGTGTTGGGAATTCCTATAACAGGAGGTGGCCCTGTGTTGGGCATTCCTAAATGTGGAGTGTTGCCCATATTGGGCATTCCCAGGGGGGTGGTTGTTGCCATGGACGGCACTGTAGTAGAAGGGTCTGTAGACGTCTCTCCTATGGTGCTGGTAAATAGTGGATCAAATGGTGTTCCAGACATAATGTTGGTTGGGAATAACGCGGTGGGATTTTCGGATTCTGCCTCAGAATCAGAAGTGAAGTGAGGCGTGTCAGAATCGGATGACTGTCTAGTTGACCGACGATGTGTCGAGTCAAGGGATAAGGCTCTGCGTCGGTGATGTGGAGAGCCAAGTGGACTAAACTCTGGGAGTTCACCCTGGAGACGACGAGAGCGTCTAAAATTCTCAATGGTGAGAATTAAGTTTTTGTGTAAAAAATCTGTTTAAGTATCAGGTGGTGATATATATAAAAAAGCTCAAAACCCTAATGCAACCAAGGGTGCAAGAAGGGGAGTGAAAAAGAAGGCTCTCAGGCCAAAAAATCAACCTCAAAAAAGGCACTTATTCTAGCAGCTGTGCTACAATAAGCGGAGGAATGCAACAAATGGTCAGAGTACCAACATGCAAACGACTTCTAGAAAAAATAGGTGTAACTAGACCAAGGGTGGGTTGAATCATGCAAACACCTAACTAAAAGTATTGTGACTCAAACAAACGATATCCTCTGCAAGGTGATGAAATCCAAGTCAGACAATATGAGTGTTGAGACAACAGCTAGATATTCCCCTATCGGGAGGGACACCGGGTAATCAATCCTAAAGAAAGGCTACTAGGATACTCCGTTCATGATGCGTCGAGAAAAGGTAAATCTGTCGTTTGGTCCTTTGATCACAATATCCCAATACAGGGATATCTCGAGAACTGCGAATGGTAGCCCTTCGGTTACTGAATGGATTTTGGTATTCCACTCAGGCTTCCGGAACCATCCTCGCGACTTCAACCCTCCTAGGGGAGAGGCCTTCCCACAAACCGGTTGTGACCGCGCCAATAAATACTAAGAGGTTTTAGCTCCCTAAAGGACAACAACTATGTCTCAGATGTAATAACTGAGGGGTGTTATTGGAACACCTATCCCCCCAATACTACCTAGCTACAAAGTTCTTTTAGTGTTCCCCAAGTGGGGTTAAAAGTGTGTTGAAATTAGGGTAAGTTTTAAGGCTCAGTTCAATTAAGTGATCGAGTGGGTGCACATGTGGTATTGTAAACTGAACTTGAAAGAAGTAAATGCTTTACTGAAAATTTCAAAAAATAAAGGATCTTTTGAAAATAAACAAGCAAATTTATGACTTTTTTCAATAGATGGAAATTAATGCTTTTCAATGACTTATTCAAAAAACAAAGGATTTCTTGAAATATAAAATCAAATAATATTACTTCTAAAAGAAATAAATGGATTTCTTTTCAAGGAAATTGCTAAGGGCAAGATATTTAAAGAAGTAAACAGGAAATTTTTTTAACCTAGATAAACTGCAAAATAAGTCTTTCTTTCACTTTCTTGAAATTAAAAAAAAAAAAAAAGACTTCTAGATGTGCATTTAAATAGTAAATTTTTTTTCTATGGCTGTAAATTATGCAGAATTTAATACTGTAAAAATGTGCTATGTGGGCAGAAAATACAGTAAAAAATAATTTTTTGAATCGGAATGGCCGAATGAAAAAATAAGCAGCGCGGCTTTTGACAGAAAATCCGCGATGGAGTGCGCGGGTTTCTGTCGCACAGTCGCGATGGATCGCGCAGGATTTAGGCGCACTGTCACGATGTGCAGCGCGGAAAATGTCCGCGAAGTCGCGGGGATCCGCGCAGAAAATGGCCGCGCAGCCGCGATGTGCAGCGCGGAAACAGGCTGCGAAGCCGCGGTGAACCGCGCGGAAAAAATCCAAAAAGTCACGGTGAACCGCGCGGAAAAAAGTCAAAAAGTCGTGATGGACTGCGCGACTGTCAGGCTAAAAACCGCGAGGCGAAAGCCGTGCACGGAAGCCAAAAAATGAACCCAAAAATTGAGAATTCCGGGTTGTTAATGGCAATAGATGGGGCCAAAAACTAGAACAGCAATGGATCTGCTGTCTAGAATGGCAGATCTATGGATCTAAAGGCTAAAAACTAATAAAAAACTAAGATTGAAAGCAAAACTTGAGATCTATTGTTCAAAGCCAGCAGAGTCGCCAAAAACTGTTGGCCCGGTTTTGCAACCAGGCTTAGTGCTATGGGCACCTGCTAACTAGTAGCAGCAGTTTCAATAAAATTAAACAAGAAACTAATCTAAACAAAACTAATCATGGATCTATGCAAGAATATAAGCAAATAGTGTAAACATTTAAAAAACAAGAACAAGAAAATATTAAAGAATGAATTTGTATTGAAAAATGGGGGGTAAGCAAGTGCTTGCGATAATACCTTCAATGGTGAAGGTTGATGGTGAGCAACTCCCAAGATGAGTAGCTCCAAGCTCTAAGAGGTCTCCTTCTCTAAGGTTGCTTACAATGGCCAAAATGCTCAAGGAAGATTTCGGCATCATGAGGATGAGATAATGGATGGATGTGAAATGAGGAGCCCCTACCACCTTTTTATAGGTTTTGGTGGTGGGGAATACCATTTGTGGTTTTGTGGAAACCAAATGGTATTGACCAACATGGTTTAGGTACTTTTCCCTCATTTTTCCTTTTTTGAATAAAAATAATATTTTAATTCCCTTTTTAATATTTTTGGGAATTTGGACCCTTTTTTAGGGTTTTTTATGCTTTTCAGGAAAAATAATATTTTTTTTAATGGAAAAAGGGGTGTACTAAGGTCTTTTGGTGACTTTTTGTTGGTTTCAGAGGCTCAGATGGTGGAAAAGTGGACAAATGGGTCATGTGAATAAGGGAATGAGCTAGTGAGCGCTTTTTAGGTGTTAACACTTACCTACATATATAATGGTGCATATAATCTCAAATGTATATGGACGAGGCATGCATTTCCATGCTCATATCCATATCTCAAATATAACAAAGATATACAAACCTAGTGGGGGTCAGATCAATACATGGATAATCACTGTGTACATAATAATGGAGATCAAGTCCCAGTGGGGGTGTAAATAGTACATGAACAATCCCTGTGTACATCATAAGTGTCCAGAAGGGACTCGACTCAAAAAATTACATAAGCATGGTCCAACCATGCCTAATATGAAGAAATGACATCAGAACAATGACATTCTGGAGGAATGTTGGATCACAATAATTGATTCCATGTTGGTACAGAAAAGATTCCAAATATCTGGGATGACTCAAACAACTGAAAGTATGAATCAAGCAGGATCTAGGAACTGCATCTGTAACTGGATACAAAAGGAAGCATGCAACTGGGGCTTCCAAAACACTATCACCAATGCATCTCGGATATCGTGAACAATATATAACCGTAAAATACTCCTATAAGGATGGGAGTTGGTAATATTTGGGGTCTTCGACCAAATAATGAAGGGACCATAGTCCTATATGAATCTCAATAGTGCAATGATTTATTTGGGGTCGAGCACGTGAGAACAACCAAGTTAAGGGGAACTGATGTCTCCCCTTAGTTGGTCCAAGATACGCATCAATGCAGATCGTTATGAGGCCAAGGTACATGATACCTTTGGGTCTATCTTCTAGAATAAATGTGTTGATGTCGATAGAAGGAGACCTACAACTACCGAGGCCATGATGTTTCATTGATAGGAGTGGGAGGAAAATCATTGAGAGAAGAGGTATATTGGAAAAGCAACTGAGACATTGTTTAGGGATACGAGGGTAACTGAGTAATGGACTCAAAATTCCTTTGTTCGATGTATGAAGGAAAGGTTGACCTGGAAGCACGCATGGGATTTCTTGATGGGATCAAGGAAAGACACAATCGGGGTACTGAGGGAGATTGATTTAATGGGGGGGGCTTGTTACTCTTGGGGATAGGGACATTGATTAGGTATGACTCCAAGGGTGACTTGTCACATAATACTATGAACAAAGGTGGCCATGGATGCTTCCATAAAAGAGACTATGCATGAACCGCGGAGTTCTAAGAAGCCCTTTTTGTTGAATGGTTTCTCCAATACATGGACATCGAAGAGAGAGTATTAATTATTACTCCAAAATCGTAGCTTCCCAAATGTGTGATCACTTGGGAAAAGGAGGTGCTTAAAAAACATTATTTTGTAAAATGGGCATTGAGGTGAATGGTCACCTTAGCAAGATAATAAATACTAGCAAGGAGATCAAGTATCCAATTGGAAATGTTTTTATATTGTTCAATGGATTGAGTGATAACATATAAATCCTTTAACAACCATGTACAACACTAATGGTAATCTCCTTACAGGTTGGTGAATGGTGGCAAAATAGTGTGGCGCAATATGGATGAAACGGTGGGCTTATGAGTATGCAATGCAAAACATTAACATGCTTTAATATCCATAAGTATGGGATTCAATGGGGTTGACCAATGAATATTGATGTGAATGGATTAACATGTGGTTAAGTGCATAATATCTCAAACTAAAAGGACTCCCAATCCCATGGAAAGAAAGAACCACATGGTTGTCGAAGGGAAAGGGGCTCTATGATGACACCCATGTTCGGAAGGCTCTACTACCGAGTAAGGGGAAATGAAAAGGTGGTTGGGTTGGGCCACTTACTCTGACAAGGGGGGTCCTACAAGTGAAAATTAGTGTATGGAAGATGAAGTGAAAGATGCTCTGCAGAGGGTGATCACATATATGCTATTTAGGGATTTGTACTTGTAGGTAATGTCTGTTATTGAAATTGGTGAATCTCATCACTACTTGGACCTATATACATGTAAACAATACCGAAGCATAAAAGGCGCATCTGGAAATCAAACCAAGTATACAAGTGAAATCTGACCTCAAGAAGTGTCTGAGATCACACATGTGCATGGGGTTTGCGATTGTGGATCACATATGTGTTGGGTTGAGCTATGGGATCATTGAAATACCAATATAGATTTGATGGGGTGGGGTCAAAATGACTGAGCATTCCCCCTATCCCAAGGTTGAGATAATCGATCATGCCCCCTAGTCTAGGGGTGTCAATGGAATGTTGATGCTCTCCAGGAGAGGTATCGATAAGGCATCAACCAACTGCTGGAAGGGGGGTGTACCATGAGTTGGATGGCGATGGAAGAACACAAAATTGGTGAGATGGTGATGGGGGAACCCCCCCTATAGGGAGGTGTATCCCAATATTGTTGACTAAAATGAGGATGATGATGATGACTAGGCATGTTTGGGGGCTTGCCCCCATGCTGTGTACATAGGATTTCTTCATCACTATGAAAAGTATGATCAAACAAATCGGAGTGACCGGGATTTGACGATATAATAGCAATGTCATGAGATGACGAGGAAGGTTCATCAAAGGACAAGAAATAAAAAATGGTGGTTGTCTCTTTTGACGAGCATGTTGGGGGTAAACATCTTTGATAATGATGACTTGGGATTCTATGGAAACATGACGTAAATCAACAAGTACAAATGTGTACTCTGATAATTCTGGGTAATGATGTGAGTAATGGCCGCAAAGGCCACATAACACACAAGGGTGATTGGTCTGTAAGGTCTTGTTTTGTGGTTTGGGAGCATAAGGGAGATGAACCATGGGAATGTTTTCATCGGTATCTCCTTCTAACGTCTACAAATTACTATGCAAGATAGGAAAATTTGAAAAATTTTCGGTAGAGTTGCCCAAAAAATTGCATATGGCGCAAGGTGGATGGGTTCACACCATAGCATTAGGAGCAGGTTTCATGGCGTCAGTCAGTTTTGGAGGCTTTTCGCGTTTCTAGTGTTTTCCCCAGCCTTGTTCTTGGGGATAGGTTGGGTGTTTAGAGGTGATTTTGTAACGACTACAAGGGGAGGGATATTAGAAGTACCAATGGGTTTCAAAGGTGCCAAAAAAACTTGAGGGTAGGGGGTGGGTTTGGCCGGTTGAGGCACCAAATGGGGAGTCCTAGTGTGAATCCAAGAAGATTGAGGAAAGCTTGCGAATTTTGTGAGTCCATTCATATGGCCGATTGATGGTTTTCGGAAGCGAGGAAAGCTTGTGAATTATGCCCTTATGCACATGAGTTTTCCTTGCCCATGCTTGTTGGATGCTTGTAGATTGATTGTGAATCTATTGGTTGGATTGTTGAATTTGAAATGAAAAGAAAATCCCTTTTTAGAGATGCAAGTTCTTGGCATTCTTTTACTATTTTTATGCAAGTTTGATCTGTAGTAACTCACCTTTGTAAAGAAACGAAGGGCACATTCCAGAAAAATTCTAACTATTTGTGAAAATTTGCAAAATTTTTCTAAGTATTTATGAGTTCTGCTAAGGCTCTGTCGGCGATTTTAGTGTTAATTTTTGCAATGCGCTGCAGCGACAGAATTAGCGTTCATTTTTGCAACGCGCGCGGCGGAAAAGTTAAGCATAACTCTGCGTGCGCGGCGCCAAAATTAGCATAAATGCTGCGCTAAAGGGAAGAGAGTTTCAAAAAATTTCTAAGCGTCTTTTTGAAATCTGCACCATGTGCGGGGGCAGAGTTAAAGATAAATCCTGCGCCAAAGCGCCCGGCATGTTGTTAGTAATTGCGCCAGTCGGTGGCGACTTTAAGGTTAAAACTTGCGCTACGGCGGTGATTTTTGGGTTAGATGCAGCGCCAAGGGCGGCAATGGTAAGGATAAAATATGCGTTGCGACGGGGAAGTTAAGGTCAAATCTGGCGATGGTCGCAGAAGTTGAGCCGCAACCAGCGATGGGAGGAGCGAAAAAAAAACAGTCAGGCGATGGGAGTATAGAGCCCAAAACTTGATTTTTGGGTAGAAGGAGCAGTCAGGTGCGGAATGGGATGATTCCTGTGGGGCTTGGAGGCCATTAGCAAAGGCCATGAAAGAACCAGAGATGGTCCCGAGCCCAGTATGCTCCAATCTGATAGAAAATGGAGAATAGTGACTTTTGAAAGACAGCGTCCCGAGGCTTGACAGAGGGTTGGTTTGAGCTGAAATCGATATGGCGCGACCATGGAGTAGGAACAGTGTTAAGTTTGGAATCTTGGAGCCGAAATCCAAAGGATGTGGAGTCAGGGTGAACTAGAAGGCCAAAAAGCACTGTTCTGGGCCATTCTCAGGATTTTGAAAAGCTTGTGGACAGTAAAAGTGACCATAGATGTTGGAATAAAAAAATCTAATGAACTAAAGATTTCATATTCTCATTAAGACGGACAGTTTTCTTTAGACGAATATTTTCCAGAAATGCATAGTTTGGGAGATAGCCATTTTTGGCCAAATTTTGAGATTTTGGGGAAAAAGTGAAAAGTGAGAAGTAGTCAAATGCAGAATTTTATAGAAGATGAATGGTGCATCAGAACAGAGATCCGCGAATTTATGAACGTTCCTTGCTATATAGACTAACTTCGCCCGGTAGAAATTTTTTCTTGATTCCTCATAGATTTTCTTCCACAAATGATTGAAGTTGGCAATCCAGACCAAAATACAACTATGTAAAATGTGCAGAATTATTGGTAAAAGTTGTCATTTTTGAAGTGATGTAGTTCCCACACTCGATGTCGGAATGGAGCAAGTGGACAGGAATTGGAAAGCTTATCTAGCAGAAATCAATGATGCATAGGAATAATTTGAGGGAGGTTATAATACACCATAGATAATTGGAGCAGAAAAGTGCCAGTGGCTGTTTGGCAAAATTGTTGTCAATATGGGCAAATTCTAGAATTGCATGCCTGGAAGTAGCATGCCATGAAATCGAACCAACTACGATGTGGAAGAGGAAGTTCATGCAAAGATGAGGGAATGGAAAGGAAGAATTTCTTAACCCCTGTCTTGCTAACTGCATTTATATTTTATAAGCTTTATGTGCATAAAATTATGGCATGAGAATGCTGAAAATGTAAGAGATTAGATGAGTGGCTTGAATATGCATTGATTGGCATATTAATAAACATTGAACAGTGCATGAGTATATGTTTTGCATGCATATGAAACTACATATTGGTAAAGGTTGTGAAGTTTTACATATGCAATGAACCACTAATGGTAAATGCCGTGGTTGATAATCACTATTGAAGTTGGTATTGGTTGTAGGACCAAAGAAAACCAAAGCATGGCCACATGTGTTGATGATGTTGTTGCATATGACCAACCACATTATGAGGAAAGAATGGTGCAACAAATCTGTGAGCATGAGGTTGGAAAAAGGAGCATGTAGCCTTGGTAAGAGGCCAACTGATCAGGTAACATGAAGCAATATTAATGACAACCATGCAGGTAATGTTTATTGTGCATAAATTGCATAAATGTTGAAAGAGGATTTGGTGAGATCCCTTCAACTATGTTGATTTGGTTTGCATGTGGTATTGAATGCCTGAATGTGAATGTCAACCTACCGAGTATGGTGAGGTGTGGGTAAGTAAATGAAAGGAGCCTTGCGCCCTATAAGTTTCTTAGAAACCTCAATGCATTCATATGAAAGATTGCATCATGCCATTTGTGTATATTGATTGTGAGTTTAACAACCAAAGAAAGTAAAGACTTATAGTCATGTTGTGGTAGTACATGCCATATGAAACAACCATGGTTAGGCCATAATATGGTGGAATGCATAGTATCCCTGGATTAATGCAAGGTAGCATTGAGTAGATATGCATTAAGAGATTTTATAAATCTTGTGGTTTTGCCTTGAATGAATGCATTTGAAAATATTTTGTAAACATCATAGATGTGCACGCATGTGTGTGGATGCACATGTTGTGATACATTGTGTGAATACACAGTTGTGATGTGTATGATTCATTGCGATTAGATAATAGATGAAATTATGAATTGTCAAAAATTATGAGATCATTTCATGGGTTGTTATGAATGCAGAATAGTAAGTGCATGAAGAGGGGAGTCATGATCGATGGGCTGCCAGAATGCTCTGTGGAAGGGCAGAGTTGTATAATTCATATGACTGAGAAATAATGAGTATCCCAAAGTTTCATTTAAATTGCATAAATGATGTGAATCTACCTTGCAATTTTATTATGATAATGATTTACGTGAAATAAATGAGTTTGGTGATATTGATATGTTAACAACTAGAAGTGTTTGGATTATGGAATGTTATAATTCTGGAAATGCTTCAATGACTTTTGCAGCAATGAAATATTATATGCATGGGGACTCACAGCATGTTTGGCTGATTGAAAGTTTCAGACTCTAGGTAGAAATGTCTTGCGTATGGAAATGGGGATAAGACCATAGTAAAGACCGAACTCTACCATGTACAAAAGCCAAAGGTTATCAGAAGGTTCTCATGGTTGTGAAATTTAATTTATGCATGAAATAAATATGAAAATGTTATGATTTAAGTTTATGAGAATAATATTATGGTTTTAAGTCTAATTTTCATAGGGAACAGATTTGAAAATTTTGATTTAGAGCTTATGAGAAGGAATCTCATGGTTGAGGACTCTAAGTTCTGTGAGAAAGAAGGATTGTAAATCTTTGATTTGGAATTTTGCTAATAAATGACTAATGAATATTTGGCTTATATGAATTGTGTCAGGAGGACATGTTGTAAGTGGATGTTCCTCTATGGCAGCAGACATAAGACCATAATGGGAGAAGTGATACCACTTACAAGAGCCAAGCAATATGAGGATAGCCTCATGGATAAGAAAATCAATTTTTGTAGTAGACAAAAATTGCAAATTCATATTGAATTTAATTATTAATGCCATTGATTGGTTATAGAACAATCCGATTTGAATTTTATTGTTAAATGTTGCTGACTGTTTGGCTATTTGATAAGTGTGCCAGGAAGACACATTGCAGTAAGACCATGAGAGAGGGCCTACAGAAGCCAAACTTCATGGGAAGGATCCCATATCTTGGAAATGGGTTTCGGGTGAAATGCCATTGGACATTTTGGTAATATCCCATCTACGCTGCATGATTGGTAAACAATATGAGTGAGATGGTAAAGATTATGTCAGTAAGACATATGAGGGTTATGTAACATCAAAAGGAGTTGGGATGGCAAACCGAGGGACTATCAACTCAGAGAAGGAGCCCCCATTCCTCATTAATGAAGAGAAATTACATCCGTGAAATGGATAAGTGTTCTATAAACCCTAACATACATATATGTGTGTGTGTGTGTGTGTGTGTGTGTGCAAGTCTAATTGTTAGAATTACTATGCATAACATATTCTATTTATGTACATTATTCAGACTGCTCGAAGTATGATTAGGACTTGCATAGCTCCCATTAGTGAGGAGTGCATGCTTTTCTAATGATGAGTTATGTTAGGGATGCCAATATTGATTACACCCTAAGAGAATGGATGCATTCCTAGTGTTTCAATACTTGATAGTGAATGTTATGAATTATGGTTATAATTTTTGAATAACAGCGTTGACAAGTCTGCCTATACTACTTGTGTTGTCACCTTAACAGATGCCATTTGGTGCTACACACTAAAGGAACAAAGTAAAAGGTTGTTGAGAGGGGTTGTGGTGGAAGGGTTAATGTGTATGAAAGGATGTTGTGGGAATTTTGATGAAGGTTGTTGAGAGGGGTTGTGGTGGAAGGGTTGATGTGTATGAAAGGATGTTTTGGAGGTTGTGGGAATTTTAATGAAGGGTTGTGAAGGTGTTGATGAAAGGGCTAATATATGCCTATGGCTCCATAGTAGAGCCTTGACCTAGAAATGGTCATAGTGAAGTTTCCTTCCAAGTCGACGTGAAGGTGTACTGGTTGGACATTGATTATTTGATGATTTGGAGCAGCCTGCGTGTTGGCCAAACATCCCAGTCCGCAGGAGGATCCCACGGCTTGTAAAGTAAAAGCAGGACCCTGTGGACCAGAGAGGAAATGCACAATACAGATAAGTATTCAATTTCATTTATTTCTTGTTTGGAATAATGAAGATTTCAAGTATAAGTCTTGTAACAGTTAAACTGATGCGCTATTGTTTCTTTGTTGGAAACCTTGGTCATATAGGAAGCAAGGACCCTAAAAGAACTATAAATTGCTTGGTAAATCTTGAGTTACTAGTTGGGAATAGATTATTTGATGTTGTGGAGTAGCCTGTGTGCTGGCCAAACATACAAAACCATTTGATGTTGTGGAGCAGCCTGCGTGCTGGCCAAACAAACAAGATTAATTGATGTTGAGGAGCAGCTTGTGCGTTGGCCAGATATCCAAGTCCATAGGAGATTCCAAGGCTTGTAAAGCAAGAAGGACCCTATGGAATAAAGTGGAGACACCCAATGCATATAAGTATTTGGTTATCTTGTAAATTCTTGTTTATGAATATACATGTGTATATGATTTGGTTATGTCTTCCTAATCTCTTGTTTAGAGATAAATCCTATGAAAATAAACTAAACATGTTAATTGATTCAATGTTTGAGTGTAGGTATTGTTGGAAGCAAGGACTATGAAAGCATCTTAAGGATGCATGTGGACATGTGACTGCCTAAAAAGCTCAGCTTGAGCAGCAATGAAAGATGGTGCTAGAGGGATTGTGTGGGTCCTAGCAGCCAAGAGTTGTAGACAAACCATGTGGAGGGACTCCATGGTTGAAAGGTCTGAAATAGACCAAAGACACTAAGTGTCATAGTCAAGAAGGGCAGGTCAAGTATTCACGTTGAAGTGAAAGAGGCTAGGAGAATGAAAACCACAGCAATGGTGTGGGTTCCAGAATGGAACAAGACTAAGAGAAGAAAACTCTTACTGCTCTCTCTTTCCTTTTTATTGATGCATTTATAAAAACATAAAATTGTTGAATGCATGTAGGACTGAAAGTAGAATGTGTTTATTTATTTGAAATAAATTTTGAATGTTGAAGTAGTTAATTTATTGTGAATGGATGAACATGAAAGAATTCATGTGTATGTCGGGAAAGCATGGAAAGTGTGAAAGTATCATGAATGGAGCATGGGACCTCCATGTCAATTGGGGAAAAACAATTGACTGATTTTTAACGTTTAGGTTATGCTTGGCCTAACAAGATTTGTAATGATGAATTTCACAGGTGGAAATTAAATCCATTGGTTGCAGCTGTAGAGCAAGTGCTGCTTGTGAGAAAAGTGAGAACCAACTACACACAGTGACCATGGCAGCAGACCATAGGGTGTTGGAATTGGCTGAAAGTCTTCTTCAAACAATTTATAAGACCCAAGAAAATATTGGAGAGATGCTCAAGATACAGAATAGGCAGAATGAGATGAACCACAAGGTTTTGGAGAAATCTATTGGTCTGCAAAGAGAGGTAAAAATCATTATGAGAGCAATCAGTAGGGGAAAAGAAAGTGGATCAATGATGAGGCATTCGTCCAATCGGTCCATTAAGAAATGTTCTAGGCATGAGGACTCAAAGGAAATTGAGCAGGTAAAGATGAAGCAGCTAGTGAAATGTTGGAAATGTGGAGGACATCATTGCCTCCGCAACTGCCTAACAAGGGAACCTCAAGAGGGTAGCAACCATAAAGTTTTCAGACTTGTGGATGAGCTGAAAGATCAGGACCAGTAGGAGAAGCTCATGGAAGTCAAAGGACTTGGTCCTGGAAGTTCAAAGTAAAGGATAGAATGCAGGGCAGACCCGCAATGTTTTTTGAAATTTTGCACATGTGTAAATTGTATATGTATTCCTAAATCTTGGAACACCGAGGATGGTGTTATTCTAAGGGGGAGGGGATTGTAATACCCCATTTTGACCCTTAGGATATATTAGCTTTCAATGTAAATATTGTATACATGCGTTGTATGTTTCCCCAGCGAGGATCTCAAGGCCAAGGCCCCGCTAGTGTATGTTCAGATTTTATTTAAAATGGACAAGCATTTTACATTTTGTTACCCATGTGCTATTAAGCCATGGAAAATTGTTAATTGATGTAAATATTAAACATCATGCAATAAAATACCAAAACTAACTATGAAGGCAACAAATGAGAAGGGGCCATGTGTATCCACTAGGGAGTAGTGAGGGGGCTGCGGGATTGAACCATAGGCTACCATATGTCACCTTGAGAACCCATTTGACTTTCCTTGCTGACATTTAATTCTTTTGTAAGGAAGTGGTTGAAGAAAACAATCCATGTCTTTAATGGAGATTGGGCAGCCTAGAAATTCGTATTTGCAGGTATGGGCTCTGTTTTCTTGTACCACAAGCCACTCTACCTCATGGGAGTTGCTTCTTCCTCATCTCCATTCCATTGTGGAAGTTACCAGCATCATTTTCCATCCAAAAACGAATTCCCAGCAGTGAGAAAAAACCATAAATCACAGCTTTGCAAGAACCCATGTTTTGAAGAGCCAAAAATGCCCATATTTGGTATTTGACAGTGAAATCCAATGGGGGATCCATAGGTATGAACCTTGGGGTGAATTTGGGAGCATTAGCTACCCCGAAATCCATTGGAAAACCCAGTTTTGATAGCCCAGAAAACCAGTGACGGGATTGAGTTATTCGTGGACAGAATAGTGAGAAATCCAGGTGTGGATGTTTGAACAGAGGATTGGATTGCTTGAATTTAGCTTGAGATGTTTGTAGCCCTGTGGTTGAGCTCACTGACTTAGCATCCTCCTCATTTGTCTTTGGTATGCTTGATAAACTCAACTGTGTGTTGGCTTAGCCTGTTGAGTGAAACCATGACTGTGAGTGAGCCCATCTAGTTCCTCCTTAGTGGATACACAATCCAACTCGGGGGTGATCTCTCAGTTGAAAGAATATAGGCTGGATAGAGATCTATGGTTGGGTAGAACGTTGCTCTCAAGTAGCCAGTTGTTGAACAGTTTCATCTTCAAGATAAGTATTCTCTGTGGTTTGAATGATGTTCATTCTGTGGTTTGTCCTATATGTTAAATTACTCATGTTACTTGGATGAAATAATTATCTTAATTTAGTTGGCATGAAGCCTGTGCAATTAGCAAGAGAATGAGATTGATTATTCTGTGATTGTTTCACTTTCTGCCTGAAAGAAATAGGATGATGCATCTTCTTCTACGTGTATGTTAATATGAGTTAATCTCGTTGTGCTTAGTTAATTTGAACCTGCACACATTAAGCTTTTAATTATCATGCATTATTGAGTAATGTATGTGGATGAGATTGTTGAACACAGCCCATATGTTTGGTCATGTTCTCTCCCCTGCAGTGGGATGACGGGAGGGGACGTTACATACAAAATTGCATCTGGTATAGGTTTGTCAATGGTCAAGGGACCTTTTGATGGTGGAGTAGTGGACACAGATGTGGAGGGTTTTTCAGTATTGCCTCCATCGAATTCCTTATTAGGAATAGAGTCGTAACCGGGTGTCTTGGTAGATAATTTGACTGATTCTCTACGCATCATGAGAACATGAGCGGTTATGGATGGTTCTCCTTGAGAACAAGTTGTTTTTTGTGAAACAATTTGTTGTTGTTGTATGGGGAAGGGGTGTGTTAGGACTGTGGGTGGGGGAATTCCTTTGAGAAAATTTTGGACTTCTTCACGATGTGGACATTCTTTCGTAAATTGGTTATCACCGTATAGTAAGAAAGGATATTTAGCTTTTAGTCTTGATTTTGTGTCAGGGGGATCAATATTGGTTTTATGTTCTTGTTGGTTAGAAGAGTTCTTTTATTTTCCTTTGTTCTTATTTTACCACTGGCTTTCTAAGGTGAAGCAGATTGGAATGAATTCACCTCTGTAGTGGAAGTAGGACTGGGTGATTGGTTGGTGTTTTTTCCATCCTGTGATGAGGATGGGGTTGAACTGATGTGGTTTTGTGATCCACTCGATTGAGTAGAAGGTTGGGTGTTAATGAGACCAATGATGCCATCAACATGTGATCCCGTAAGAGGTTTGGATGGATCATATGTAGTTCGAGTGGCATGGGGAATTATATCGTATAACGTGCTAGATTGAGAATAGACTAAGTCCAAGTACTAAGCACACGAGATGACTTGTTCTTATGTAACGGCCCCACCCATAGCGAATTCCTTGGCTATGATAGGTAACAATGACTTAGTGAACCAATAATCCAATAACTAATCCGGAATAGGATCTTTAATGAGCCGGTGTCTCCGCCTCCATTCGTGAATATGATCTAAAATATGAGTGGAGGTAGATTATCGAAGAGAGGTTAAAAGATCCGTATAGGTTTCATAGCGGATCAACAATTTGAAATGTGGAAGAAAATCCATGGCTAAGGATTGAAAATCGGCGAAAGAGTGTAGTGGTAACTCGATGTACCATTTGGCGGAGGTACTAATGAGGGTTCATTCAAAGAGCCTCAAATAGATAGAATCTAGAATCATCCATTAAGGAATTCGAGGAACACTACAAATGATATGTCATGACGTGGTTTTTGGGATCCTCGCGGGGTTTGTCGTCAAATTTGGGTATGTCCGATGGTAACTTCATAGGAATTGGTGGCCGATTAATGCCATGTTGGATGGGATCATTGGTCAAACGTGACTGGTCCGACAGATCTAAAGTAGCCATAAATGGTAATTGTCGGTTTGGTTGCAGATACTACTAGTATTGGTAAGGCATTTGTGTACCAGTAGGACCATGGATCGATTGACCATATGGTCCTCCCATAGAGGGTTAGAAATATGGAGGGGTCCCTCCCGCGTTAGGAGGTGGAACGGATGAATGTCTACTTCCCCCATGAGGGGGTTGTTTGGATGGTAGGGGCGGTGGTGGGACATGTGGTGGAGGTGGAGGAGGAGGTGGGACACCGGATGGGGGTCCAATATGTGGGTAGACATGATGTCGCCATGGGGAGTGTGTGTTTCCTGGGTAAGGTATTCTGGGATATAGGTTCCCTGGAGTGGTTTGATAAAGTTGATTCATTGGTATATTGTGGTTACCTGGGTATGTACAAATCCATGGGGGTTGGGCCCATACCGATGATCCTCCAACATGATGTGCCCACGAAGGTTGTCCCATGGTTGGGGATGAAATCCTAGTCATATTATAGGTCATGAACGAAGGTAATACTCCACTTAAGCTTTGTCCACTAACTAGAGGGTTCCCCCTAGTTAGATTCTGACCTCTAACGAGAGGTTGGCCCCCAGTTATATTGTGTCCACCAATTGAGGTTGGCCCCGTGATTATGTGTTGGCTATTGACTACGGGTTTCCTTGAGGTCGAATTTTGGCAACTAAATAGGGGGTGACTTTCGACCATACTATGTTGTGAAGGTTGTGTTCCAGTCACAAAATTAATCATGGTTGAAGGTTGCTCCCCAAATATTGGGGTCAAAATAGGTGTAGAACCGACCCAATGTGAACCAGGAGAAAAATATGGTTGCCCCGATTCGTAAAAGGTCATGTTAGGCATAGGCATTCTTGGTGAAGGGAGAGAAAAAGAATGTATAGGGTAGTGCTTTTCATGAATGGCTACCTCCGGAGTGGATTGGGATTGGAAACTTTGGTGCCTTACCCATTCTCCAAGTGTCCGTAGATGAGCCACCGTATCTTGAAATGGTTGTAAAAATTATGCACTTGTAGGAAATCTGGTAGGGCATGGAGGTTGCAGTGGTGTCTCCACAATCGATGGTGGACCAAAGCAGGAAATAACATGTCCTAAAGATGTCCTCCAAAATCATGCAATCGGACCAAAATAAGTTTCTATCGGGTCCTCTGGGGGTTGAGCAGAGATCCATTCGACAGCTCCAAGGTTACCTTCAAGTGAGTGATGAAAAGATGTGTCATGTGGAGGAGATTATCCCACCAACAAAGGTCCCGTAGGATCAATGATGGGCGGATTCACAGGAGGATAAAAGTTTCCCCCGATTCAGGGATAGGAATTCCTTATTCGCATGATCCAGATGTAGTAGGTTGATCCATGCTTTCTCCTGAGTTATCCTCTTGTTTAAGGGGGTATTCAGGTGGAAAATTTAGTATTCTGCGGGATATTCTTAAGGGATGTTCATCCAGGTAGGATGATGAAAGGATTTTCCTAACAGTATTCTAAATAAAAAATACACTTCAAGTCCTACTCAAGCTAAAGCCACAAAAAAACTTATATAATAAGTGGGATTATGTTCTAAAACCTCATGGGGGTATCAAGGCGTCGCAACTTGTGATATACTACATGATGTTCCAATAGTAATAGTTGGCCCAATCTTTCAAAGCACTAACCAGAGAGGATTAGGACCTTACCCCTCACCATATTACCTGACTACATGGAAGTACATGCGTAGTAGCTCCCTGAGTGTTGTTCTCTGTGTATTGCCATGCCAACAGGGCCAATGGTTGACTCATATGGTTTCGGGAACCTAATGGGGTCTCCCGATATACACAAGGTACGTGGGAGATCCAATCCGTAGTAGTGTTTTCTAATGCACAACCATACGATAGGATCCTTCTTATATACTTTCGAGTACGTGAAGTGCCTTTCTATATACCCGAAGGTACGTGCAAGGTCATTCGATATACCAACTGGTACGTGGAAGAACTGCAATTCCCCGGGATGCAATGCAGGAAGCTAATGACATTTGCTACGTTTTAAGACGTCGGAACATGTCTCTACCCTATCACACGAGTTTCTATAAATTTTTAACCTAGGCTATCACTTGATTTTATCTTACATGGTTAGGTGAATGCATGAAGTGTAGACAACTTGTAAAGTAAACAAAATGCACAACTAAGCTAAATGAAGTGCAAGCCATTCATTTTTTCGATGAAAACTAGCTAAAGGAAGGATAAACATTTATTTTCCAAGAGTAAATGAACAAAGTACCCTTTTTACTTTCTTTTCCAATCAAACCAAAATATTACAAACACTCTTTCATTTAACCCAACAAAACGAAAACAACACACCAAACCAAAAATATTTTTTCTTGTTCTTTTCAACTGAGCTAGATCTATGAGAAAAATGAAAATATGAACTTCCTCTTTTTTATTTCACTAACTCCAATTTTAAAATCAAGGAATAAAAGAGGTGAAAGGGAAATCAAGAATATGAGAGCATTTGCTAGCTTTTTCAACACTTCGAGAAGGCCTAAATTCACTTAATATTTTCAAAGAGATGAAAAAGAACTTTCCAAAACCAATAAAATGTAAGCATTCAACTCTTTATCTCTTCCAAAGTTTCTTAAACAACTATCCAAAGCATAAAACACTCTTCTCAACAGTTTCAAGCAATCCACTCGAAATGAAGATAGTAAATAATTTTTTATTTTCCGAATTAATGCACCCAACAAATATGAGAATGATATCACTTGTTTAATATTGGTTCACAATACTATAGACTACTTACAATTGCAATCTTTAAACAACTAGAATTTCTCAAGAAGTCAATCATCCGAAAAACGTAATACAACACAAAATTCACACTAAATTGCGCAAGAATCACAATAATCTAGTTTTTTGAGGACTTAAAAATCAGAGCAAACCAATCAAAGATATTGAAAGGAGTCACAAGACTAGTTGCACTCGCGATGGATTGAAATTTCCCATGAATGGAGAAACAATTGCTTGACTCAAATCAAGCTCCAAATTACAAAATAAGCCAAAGAAGAAGCACACTAAATCTGAGGAATACTATGGCTACAATGGGTAAGACACAGACCTCATAAAACCAAGCAAAAACAAATTTTGTGGAATTTTTTGACCTTATGCACTAACCTTTGTAGGGTGACACACTCTGCAAGTATACACCAGGGAGTTGGAAGACCAGTGATGCGGGTTGTAAACAGAGAAATTGCGTCAGTTACACCGTTTGAACACAGACAAAGAGCATCAGAGACGTAGTCTTTCTTAAGGATAATCGTGTCAGAATTACAGTGGTACAAGCACAAAATTACCTAGGTGTGTTGGGAGAAAACCAAATTTGAAAACATGAAAAATCCCAAAGAAAAAAATGTAAATGGCTAAGCTAAATATCCCAATCGGAGACTGGATCACCCAGTAACTCTCCGAGAAACAGATCCAAGGGAAGGAGGCAATTTAGAGGCTATTGAAAAAAAACCAAGAAAAACATAAATCACAATACAAACAAATCAAATACTATAGGATATTCTCCCCAGTATGGTCACCAATTTTTTTTACAGACAATCTATTAATGCGGACACTAATCGATCTCCCTAGTCCAAATGGTTCAGATCTAGAACAAAAGCAATACATAATACATATATATTTTATAGATTAACCAAATTGCAAAAGTAATGAAAGAATGGCTTACCTTATGATTGTAGTGTTACCTCCTTGCTTGATGTAATGCATGATCTTCAGTTGCAAAACAACACACAAATGAGTAGAAACATACACATGCCAATAATGTGCAATATAGATTAGCCTAAACTAGCAGTCAAAGAAGCTAATTCTAAATATCTTAATACAACAAGTCTTTATGGAAATAATTTGTATTACTGCAAATGAAAGAAATACATAGGGAGAGATTACAACCAAGATTTGACGTTGTAACTTCCTACAAATGGTCCTAGCCTCAAATATCCAAGATTTTTCCTACAAATGGATGAAAGGGAATAAGCTCCAGCATAATTTCACCAGCGTTTAAGTGCTCTATATTTCTCCTCCTTAACTATGAAGAGAGGGTGTTACACCAAAATCTCTTCATCATGAGTTATGTGTCCTCGGTATGCCTTGATCCCTAAATTTCCTAGGATAAAACATCAGAAGAAAGGTTGTTGTGCATCCCTTTAACCTTATGTGTTCACCCTGACGTACCCTGCTCTCTAGCAAGGGGTGTCAGGCTCAAAATGACTTGCTCTGCACCTAAGTAGAGTGTGTCGATGGCTCATGGTTCTCTTGTACAAGATGCATTGATCTCCCTTTGACGCATGTTGCTCTTTTGAAAGGTGCATTGTAGTTGGTAAAAATGGACGAAGATAAGATTCGAGCCACTTATCGAAGCTTGGATGGAGTGGAGACCTATCCCTACTTATCTAGAAAGGTGGCATTCGATCCCCTTGTCTAGTGGGATGATCCCTTAAGCCTCTCCCCTAAATCCTCAACCTCTCCTATTCATTTATCCCTATATATATGAACCCACTCTCCATTGTTAGAGGAGGAAGGATAGATTACCTATATTCTGGTGGAATTTCTCTAGGTGATCCTCTTCATCCATTAGGAAGATAAGCATTTGATATTGGAGGCTAGGATTGTTGGAATGAGGTTATGATGTCAAAGAATCGGTTGTAACATCTCTCTCATTGTACTTCTTATTATTACATCTAATGAAAATTATTTCCATAAACTTGTTGTGTTGATAATGTTTAGGATTAACTTCTTTGACTATTGATCTAGATCAATTCACATCCATGTGCTTTTATTACTTGTTTGTTTCCACATGTTTTGTATGGTTTTGCAGCTAAAGATCTGAAGATCAGGACTTGGATCAACAAGGAGAAAGGAGTTGCACACTTAAGGTAAGCCACCTCTTTCACTTATATTGCATTTCAATTGATCTAGGAAAGACATTTGTATTATGTATTCATTTGTTCTAGATCTGAACCTTTAAGAAGATCCCACAGGATTATAAACTTGCCACCCGAATATCCCCTTAATCAGGAGGAGAACTCGGGAGAAACTATGGATCAACCTACCACATCAGTGTCACATGAAGAAGATACTTCTACCTTAGAGTTGGGAATGAACTATTCACCTCCCGCAAATCCACCTATGACTGATCCTATGGGACCTTTGATTGTGGAACAACCTGCTTCACACGACACAAATTTCCATCATTCAATGGAAGGACATCCTAGAGCCATAGACTGGATTCACAATCAACCCCAGGATGATTTGATATCAATGGATTTTGGTCCAACTACATCATTTTGGGACATGTCTTTAAGGCAACATGTTTTTGATTTTGATTTACTTCCAACGGTGCAAACTCCACTTCATAGGATTCCTCCATGGATTCGCAATGACGTCTATTTCACAGCGGTTTATGTGACTATTGAACGTTTACGAACGTTCGGTAACCAAATTAGATGACAGAGTTACCCACTTAGGTCTAATCCGGAGGTACCAACTTTTGAACAACATTCCCCTATCCATTCTTTATCTTTTTCTTTACCAGGAATATCTACACCTACCTTGACCACTTATGAACCAGGTCAAGCATCATTCCCAACGAGTACACATCAGAATCAGGCGACTGGTTCAATATCCCATCCGACCCTGACCATTGGAGGGAAACCTTCAGCCACTATTAACTACATTACCAGAAGATTACCTCCACCACCCCCACCTCAAAATTTGAGGGGAGGTTATCATCTACCTATTAGTCAATAGTTGAGTGGAGGTAATCCCTTAGTTAGTAGTCAACAATTAACTATGGGTCAACCTACGATTAGTTTTCAACATACGATTACTGGGAACACTCCTATAAGTGGACAATTTTTGACTAGGGGGCAACCCCTAGCCAGTGGACTTAATCTAACTGGGGGACCTCACCCAGTTAGCATACATAATGTGAGCGGAGGACATGCTTCACACATAAACTATAGTATGGTTGGTAGTTCTCTCCCAACCATGGGATAACCTTCGTGGACACATCAAATGGGGGGACCATCTACTTGGACCCAACCCCCATGGGGGTATATCTATTCGAGCAATAATAATACCGCTATAGGACAACATTATCCAAGAAACCGTTTTCCTGGATTACCCTATCCTAGAAACAAGAACACCCCATGGGGGAACCATAATGTTCCACCGCTTGGACCTCCAACCGGTGGACCACCCCCACCACCTCCACCACCTATCCCGCCTCTTCCCCCACCATCCGGTTGACCACCACCACCACCTCCACCTTCCTTTGGAGGAGGAGGAACCCCATATTCTGGCGGAGGGATACCTTATTCTAGAGGAGGAGGACCCTCACAATTTTGGCGAAGTACCACCTTATTCTAGAGGAGGAGGACCCCCGCATTCTAGCAGAGGACCACCTTATTCTGGAGGAGGACCCACTTTGGGTCCACCTCCCAACCCAATAGGCCCACCTCCATATGGCCAATTCCCTACACGAGGACCTTACGATCAATCCATCCATGGTCCTACTGGTACACAATATGCCTTATCAGTATTACCAGTATCCACATCCAAACCAACAATTACCATTTCTGGATACACTTGATCTTCCAGACTTGTCTCAGTTGACTAAATATCCCATTCGACATGGCATAAATTGGCCCGTGATTCCTGTGAAGTTACCATCATATATTTTGAAGTTTGACGGCAAGCCCGAGGAGGACCCTAAGAACTACATTATGACTTATCATTTGTGGTGTTCTTCTAATTCCTTAATAGATGATTCCATCCGTGTGAGTTTATTTCAATGAACCCTTATTGGTACTTCCGCAAAGTAGTACATTGATTTTCCACCACATTCCATTGATGATTTTTTATCTTTTGCTATGTCATTTTTTACTCACTTCCAGCTACCAATCCACTACGAAACCGACACAGATCTTTTGACTTCTCTCCGTCAAACCACATCCACTCACATTTCGATCATATTCATGAGTGGAGGAGGAGATTCCATCTTATTAAAGCCCCCATTCCAGATCAACTCCTTTTCGGTTGGTTCACAAAGTCTCTACTGACATCATAGCTAAATACGTGGCTATGGGTGGAGTCGTTACGGAAGAACAAGCCATATCTTGTGCTCAGTATTTATACATGGTTTATGCCCAATCTAGCACCTTATATGATATCATTCCTAATTCCCCCTTCCATACATATTATCCAACAAAACCACCTATAGGACCTCATGCCGATGGCATCATTGGTTCTGTTCATACCCAGCCTTCTACACAATCTAGTGGATCACAGAACCATCATAGATCGAATCCACCTTCGAAACAGGTTGGAAACAACACCAAACAATTACCCAACCCTGCGTCCACTGAATAAGTGAACTTCCACTGAATAAGTGAACTCAGCTGAATCTGATTCACCTCAAAAATCCAGTGGTAAAAAGAAGAACAAAGGTAAATCTAAAAAGTATTCTAACCAGCAGGAGCCAAAAAACAATCCTGAAGACAATAAACAAAAGCGGAAGGTTAAATATCCTTGTTTACTATGTGGTGACAATCACTTCACCAAAGAATCCCCACATCGGGACGAAGTGCAAAAGTTTCTTAAAGTGAACCCCACACCCGCAGTTTTAACCGATCACTTCCCCACACAACAACAACAAATGGTTTCATAACAACCATCTCCTTCTCACGGAGAACCATCCACCACCGCTCATGTCCTCATGATGCGGAGCAAAACAATCAACTTATCTACTCGATCATGTACATATGACTCTACTTATGAAAAGTAATATAACGGGGGTAATACTGAAAAATCCCCCACGTCTACATCTAGCATTCCTTCACCTCAAGGTCCTCTCCTCATCGAGAAACCTTTACTGGATTCAGTATTATGTCCACCCACGAGCACGATTATAAAATCCATTTTCAATCCAAACGCTCAAGCTGCTCAAAACTATAATATAATCGAGGACCTAGCACAAGATCCTTGTTATATGTCGATGCTATAAGACTTACAAAACTATCCCAATCATCGTAAGACCCTGTTATCCGCAATAGGAGCTGTAGATCTTGATTACTCTAACACCATCATGTTCAAACTAGATTATTTCAAGCAGAGGCTTTCTCACCAACTCGTGTTTCAAATTGTTACTAATGTTTTTGGGAAAATCATCCATTGTACTGTCTTAGACGAAGGAGCTTCTACCTCGGTTATGTCTCTATATTGTTGGAAATCCATTGGTTCTCTCAAGTTGAACCATTCCCACACCACATTGAAAGCATTTGATGGTCGTGGATTTCAACGTCATGGGATATTACAATCTTTGGTCGTCAATTTGGGGGGTAAGACAGTTTCCATTAACGTGGAAGTCGTCGTTGCCTCGTTGGATTATAACTTATTACTTGGTCGAAACTGGTTCTATGCCATGACCGCAGTTGCATCATCTGTATTATGCATCGTGAAATTTCTCCACCAAGGGATAATTGTCTCTATTAACCAATTAGATTTCTGTACACCTGACACCACTACTCATCCTGTGGATAACGTCCCTCTTTTAGGCCACTCTATGCAAATAAATGAGAGTGTGCGGGTAGGACTCCTTAAAGATTCATCCCTCATGGGAGTCTTTCCAACACCAGATCCCCCTTCCCATGTTTACACTATGAACATGATTTCATATATAATCCCATCGTCTTCCAACTCGATCGACTAGTGGATTGTGCCTGATCCTGCTCATTTAGATTTGATTGGAGACATGATTCCTCTTAGCCCTGCAAAAGCTACTTACAAGACCATCCAATCAGCACCTGATCTACTAGATGTCCACTCTTCTGTGGCATCTACCTCAGGTTCTCTGCCATTACAACTGACCTCATCCCTACCTGATCCTCTACTTTGGATTTTTCATTCTGATGAGTCAATCATGGAGATTATGAGTGTGGATGAACCCCCATGGGAAGACCTTCACCATCGACCATTCTTCCTTCCGCCATTAGATTAGGTAGAGAACGCTATTGATTTTTTTTTTTTCACCAGATGTCTTTCCTTACCCTCAGCATCCTATTCTTATATATGATATGGTAACCAAGGGAAAATTGGCTAACATTACATCGACCTTTTTGATCGACATCTTGGTAAAACCTGGAGTTGTGGAACACATTTGTATATGCCAAACTTGTTCTCTGGAAGAAGTCACCACTTTCACCGCCTTATTTAAACAATTTCACGATGCCTTTGCATGGAGCTACAAGGAAATTCCTGGGATTGATCCTGCTATTGTCATGCACAAGATTCAAACATACCTCGACGCAAAACCTGTCCGGCAAAAAATTTACCCCGTGCACCCTAGGAAAATTGCTGTTATTAAGGCATAGATAGAAAAGCTATTGAAGGTTGGGTTCATTTATCCTGTTCCCTTAACAGATTGGGTCTCTAATGTCGTCCCCGTTACGAAAAAATAGGGAACCATTAGGGTTTTTGTTGATTATATGGATTTGAATAAGGCTTGTCCCAAGGACAATTACCCTACCTCATTTATTGACCAAATCATCATCAATTGTGTCGGAAGCGCCATATGTTCATTCATGGATGGATTTTCTGGCTATAATAATATTGAGATCCATCCTTCCGACCAACATAAGACTGCTTTCATTTTCCCATGAGGTACGTTCGCATCTCACAAACTCCCTTTTGGCCTTCAAAATGCTAGTGCTACATTCCAATGGGATATGTCATACACTTTCCACGATGTGAAGGATTTTGTGGAACCTTAATTAGAGGATCTCCCAGCTCATTCAAATTGTCGCGACTTCCACATCGATCATCTGACAACAATATTCCTTAGGTGTCGATTGTATAATATTCGTTTAAATCCTCATAAGTGCATTTTTTGTGTCAGGTATGAATGCCTTTTAGGATTCATAATTTCAAATGATGAGATCCGCATCGATCCCCTCAAGGTGGAAGCCATTGTTTCTCTACCACATCCCATGGATATCATGGAACTTCAAAGTTTGCAGGGGATGGAAAAATACCTGTGGCGTTTCGTGTGTAATTTTGCAGAGAAAACATAGGGATATATGTGATTGTTAAAGAAGACCATGTCCCATTCATTTGGGATGACTATGCTAAACAATCCTTCGACAACCTTAAACAACCGTGTTACAAATGTTGAATTACACCAAGGATTATATCCTTTATCTTGTTGCTTCCACTTCCACTATTGCTATGGTTTTGGTACAGGATGATAGTCACTCTCAGGAGCATGTGATATACTACCTCAGTAAGGGTCTCATTGACTCTGAAACCCGGTATTTGCATGTAGAGAAGCTAGATATCGAAACAGTCATTATTGTACATAAGTTTCGCCATCACATCCTCCTTCGCACTACCACCATCATCGTCGAATCTAATCCCATGTACCAAGTTCTCACGCGCCAGGTACTTGGGGGAAAATATTCGCACTGGATTGTGATTCTTTAGGAATGCGACCTCCAGTTTGAGAAGGAAAAATCAAAGAAGTCTTTGGTTTTTGTGGAACTTATTTGCGATCTTCCCCATATTGATCAGGAAATTGAGCCCATGGACTCCCTCCCTGATGAGTCTTTGTTTCTCATCAGTACTTTTGACCCGTGGTATGGAGACATCATCTTGTATCTCCAAAACCAACGCTTCGGTACTCATTTATCTCGTGATGAACGTCGTTGTATATGTCACCACACAAAATATTATCTCATCATTGCTGATACATTATATCTTCGTGGTATCGATTCCATCCTACGATGTTTTTGAACTCATGAAGAGGCCGAGCATGTTCTGAATGATTGTCACTTGGGCGCATGTGGCGGTCATCTCCTGGGATGGCTACAGCCCAAAAAATATTACGCGTTGGATACTATTGCCCTTCCATCTTTAAATATTGTATTGAAGCTGTCAAGAAATGTCCTCCTTGCCATATTTTTAATTACAAAAAGTGCTCACATCCTGCCCCACTACATCCAGTTATTGTCGTTGGTCCCTTTACCAAATGGGGCATCGACTTCATGCACTGTAAGCCTACCTCGGCTGGGAGGTATGGTTATGTTAATGTCGCAATTGACTACTTCACCAAGTGGGCCGAGGCTATGCCTACATACAAAGAAGACGATGGAACTGCCGCACTCTTTATGTTTAACCATATCATTGTGAGATTTAGAGTCCCTCAAACCCTCGCCACTGATCATGGATCGCATTTTCAAAACAAGATGGTGGATGAACTAAGCGCTAGACTGGGTTTTTGACATGAGAACCAAACTCCACACTAACCTCAGTAAAATGGACAAGTAGAGGCCATTAACAAGGTCTTGAAAACCATGATTCAACGTATGGTGGGAACACATAAGTCCAACTGGCATACAATGCATTTTTCAGCCCTATGGGTGTATAGGACTTCCGTTAAAACTACCACTGGTTTTAAACAATTTCAATTGGTCTAGGACAAGAGGAAGTATTACCTATCGAGTGCGAGATTCCGTCACTAAAACTCATCATCGAACTTTTACCAAACACCAGTCCCAAGGAAGAACATTTTCTATACTTGGAAAAACTCGATGAAACCCATCGCGATGCATCTATGGCTAATGAAGAACACAAGAAACGCATCAAGGCCTAGTACGAAAAATCAGTGATACCTCATATATTGAACGAGGGAGACTTGGTCCTTACTTATGACTAAAAACATAATAAGCCAGGGGTAGGAAAACTTGAGTCTATGTGGCATGGTCCATATGTGGTAAAACGTGTGTTGGAAAAGGGAGCATATGAACTAGAGGATTATGATGGGATATCTTTGGGGGATCCTCGCAATGGGATCTACCTAAAGTGGTACTCTACCTAAATCATTTATGCACCAGTAATTTGTATATAATGTACATGAAGTTTGTTTTGTTTGGTGTGACACTTTACGTTTAGTGTGCTAGGATCTTATCATTACGCTTATACCATGTTCTTCCTGGATGTGCAGATGGCAATGTGTTTTGGATTCACATATGGCGCTAGCCGGCACACCCATAACCTTGCTTTGGAAGCTTGGGTACTCTATTACCCTACCAAAAAACTGATTAGTTCAGGAGGAACTTGCTTAGGGTTTGCAACTAGCAATGCCGCCAAGTATCATGCGGTAGTTGGACTATTGACCAACGCTTGTTGCTTGGGTGTGGAACATCTTGTTATCTATATCTATTCACAATTAGTGGTATCCCATCTCAACCATGTCTATGCTATCCACGATCCCATATTAATCCGTGTATTCCGACGAGTACGTCTCTTGGAGAGGTCCTTTGAGTCAATTCAATACCTACACATTCCGAGAAACATGAACACCATTGTTGATTCCCTAGCTAATTTCATATTAGATTAGTACATTGCACATTCATAAACATTTTCATCAAAGATGTATAAAATGACATAACATGTAAACTACTCATAATGTGTAAGCTAACATTCAAAAGATCCCATATCATCATAGAACACACAGTGTATAAAACCACAAAACAATGTTTTGTATATATATATCATCATGTACAAAAAAGTGGTACTGATAAAAAATATGAATCCCATAAATATTTCAGTAGGTCCTGACTAAACAAATATGAATCCTATGTATTTCAGTACATATATCATACAATGATTTGAGATATTGAGGGTTAAGTTTTGAGAGTCTGCAACTCAGAACTTTGGTGGCCATGGATCCTTCCATGGCCGCCTCTTCTCTTTCCCCCTGCGATGCTTACTATTGCTGATGCGACGGAGTATGATGGTTTATTTAGGAGCTTGGTGAGAGGGCAGAGCCTTTGCATGGCGACCCATTGGATATGTGAGCACAGATATCCAGTTGCGGCAGCGGCAGTTGGTTTTCAAGACGGTGGAGGAGTTCAGCAGTGGGCCTGGCATGGCATTGAGCACAGCGAGATGGAAGTGGGCCTGCCAAGGCATCGAGCGCAGCGAACACAGTTCCTGTAGCGGCCAGCTTAGATGGTGTTCATCAGCAATGTGTAGTATTGGCTGTGGTGGTAGTGGGGAGACTGTAACTACGATCCCAGCTACCCTTTGTCGACAGTGGCTAACCTCTTTCTGAACCGGTGGTCCTATCACACCAATTTTTTATGTTTTATCGTTTTTTTCTTCCTTCAGGGAAAGTTTTTTTGTTGGCTTCTCTTCTTTACTTTTCAGCTCATTACAAGGTGTTTTTTTTATTGTATTTGTGCCAATCTTTGGCTGATCCAATTTAGGGCTTCGCCATTCATGGCTGGTCTGATCATATGTACTGGTTTTTATATTCTAAACTTCTTCAGGGACACATATTCTGGTCCATTTCTGGTATTTCCTAACAGCAATTATACTCTACAAGGGTGAAGCTTATCAAATTTAATTTTGTACTCGAAGGATGAAATAAAATTACACTTTTTTTTCAAGGAAAAAAAAAATCATACAATGATCTATCCCCGTGGATGCTCGTGATAGCAAATAATAGCCCTAGCTACTTGACAGAGCAACTGACCAAAGCGCCCTGAGACTCCAGCTATATAGCGCTGGTAATGACAAGGTAAGTCATCGATGGATATGTCAGGAATATCCAATGTCAATATATGAAGTTTCTTCTCCATCTCGTTCATCTCCTCTGCTGCATCCTACTGAGAAGCCACCATGTCTCGTACCACCCCTCTTCTCTCAATCGAAGAAGAACCGACTGGTCGAGATGGGCCAAAATATGCATGAAACATGTGTGAATCATCAGTACTAACCAAAAACATTAGAAAACTATAAAATGCATAAACAAAAAAAGAGGTTCATTATTACCAAGATATCCCCACTGCTCCTCCTCGGGAAGAGCTAAGTATGGGTCTCCCCTAAAGTCAATAGCTACATACACATAATCCTCAGTCATTAGGAGATGCCTGCGGAGCCATATGAAGAAGGTGGGACCATAACTGATGATAGGAACCCTTCCTTCATGGAGGGCCATGACCTCTGACCGTCTGACCATATGAGTATCTCGTGGATCGAGATCATCGAACTCTACCTGTGGTCTCAGCAATGGAACTCGCTCCAGGAAGATCGAGACCACGATGGATCCGTATCCAAACTGATTGAGCTCACCCCTGTGACATTTGGTGAGTTTATCCTTGATATTGGTGAGGAGTCCCTCACACCAATTGAAAACCATTGGTGCCATACACTCGATGATATAAATCATGTGGGACTTGGTGGCCTCATGAGCAACCCTGCTTCCCACCACCTTCTCTAAGGTAAAGAGCACAATTCGCAGGGGTCGATCTCGGACGTTCTTGATGGGAATATTCCCAGCAAGCATCTGCATTCCTGGTGTAGAAAACTGTTCCATCAAGCTCTCTGTCGACTAGTCACTACCCCGTGGATTGGATAGTGAAACTGGGGCTCCCCTCCTGGACAACCCCGTCAGAAAATACATATATTCCAAATCCAAGGTAAGGATGTGGGAAACAACTCAGAAATGTTGTTGATCCGGATCCCATAGTATTATCAGGTAATCTAGCAGCTGTACTTGGGCCCTCATTTCCTGGACATGAAATAATTTCAACAGTCTGTATATTTGTAGAGAATTCATCGAATGTGGATCATTTTCCGCTTGGGCATATTCGAGTTCATGCTCCCATTCCTTCCACTGGACCGTTGTATGAGCTGAGACCTTTGCAAACATCAAATAAGCATCCATTAGAACATTTTTCATGGATTTGGGATGGCCCTTTCTGGCCTCATTATTTGTTTTTAATTGTGGATATGAACCGATGCACCCAACTTTTGTGGACAGTGCACCAACGACGCACTTTCTCCATGGGAGAAGCGCGTTAGAGAACCCTCGGCGCACTTCCCTCAAGGGGAAAGTGCATCGCCCAGGGCGGGCGCAATCCCCTACTTAATGAGCCAAAAAAAACCCAAAAAATGAAAACTAAACTAAAAATTGATCCACTGAAAAGGTAAAGAGTAAGGTTGAGGCCTCCTTGTGACTGACAAGGTGTTAATTAGCTGACCGCAACTTCCACAATCAACGTTTGAAAATCAAGCTTTAAAGAGGTGTTTTCACTATTCCAAATTGGTAAAAAACAATTGGTAAATATTTCTTTACTATTTGAATTTTTATATAAAAGAAATGGAATATTACCTTTTTAATATTTATTTTATGGGTTTTTTACTATAGTTGGTGATTTTTTTACATCTCAACACCTTATTGTCAATTCTGACTTAGTTTTTCGAATTCACAGATGAAGTAAATCAGTGTTCTAACTTTATTGGCGACCATCGTTGATGTTTCATACTTTTTATCGAGTGTGAGTGAGTTGTCAACCTTTTTATGCTATCGTGACGCTCATTAAAATCAAATATTAACGGCATCAAGCTTACTCTTTGTTCTTTATTGTGCTCGTGAAACTATGAGAATAAGTCACCAAGTTGCATTTTATCACTTTTTCGAGCTCGTAAAACTGCCATGAAAAAGGAATCCCTCGGAGTTCCTCTTTAAGCTCTTTTTCAAACTCCCTAAATATGAAAAGATCGCCAAGCGAACTTGATTCTTTCATGCTTGTAAAAGTATTTGAAAGATCATATTTCTGGTGATAATTTACCCCTTTTCAGACCAGGAGGACTATTTAGGAAAAAAGGAGCACTCCGATTAATCATGACTGGAAGAGTTCTTTCTCATGTTGTTTTATCCTTCTTTGGATGAGGAGACTAAATTTTACAAAAAAGAACCATTTGGAGTCTTCTTTAGTTCTTTTCAGACTCTCTAAACATGAAATGACGCTGATTTTTCCTTCTATGGACTCATTAAAATATGACATTGAAGAGCCATTTTTGGGACGAACCCCTTCTATCTCAGGTTCGTAAAATATATGTGATTGGACTCATCTGAAGGGTGAGCTACACCGAGCATCTATTTCCCTCCTCAAGCAAATTAAAAAACAAAAGAGGTACTCATCAATCATGATAGAGATAAGGAAAACGTTTGTGTTTTATTGTAATTATGGAATTACTTAGTCACTCTTGAACATGGCACTCATTTGCATATGCATTCAAACACTTAGATAATATATTTGTCTTCGAGTCCCGCCCATTCAATGAGTCGTTTTACTCCTTTGATTGATTAAAATAATGCTTCCATCATCATTTGCATTAGGGGTCGATGTTATTCTCATCATGTCAATGCTTCCAATTCATGGCATTCCCATGTTCAAGAGAGGTCTGTTCATCGAGTCAATCTCTACAGTCATTCTACCTTCTATTATGTCGGTCATTCCTAAGTCAGTCTCAAGTGTTACTCTACAGTCTAATCTAATCCATAAATATTTGATCTTGTTTTGTGCCGATGATGGGGGAAACATCATGGCTCTCCTTTGACAAGTTTATCCTTGTCGACTTCAACATATCATCCAAGGATTAAACCTAGAAACCAATCAAGTAACTTGGTCCTGCATGCCTCAATGGCAGGTTACCTCGCTTTAAACAATAAGTTCACATCATTGAATTCTGATTGAAAGATTCCACTGAGTGTTCAACCTCATATCATTGATTCACATTTAGTGGTATGTACTAGGATACCTTGGGATTCATTGACATCAATGGTGATTTCCCTCGCACTTGTTAACGGTATACATCAATGATAGGTAAATTCTCAAGTGGTTTCTACCATGTTTGACTTCAAGACATTGTAATCACATGGTTAGATTCGTATCATTGCAGGTTCAACTTGAATACCCTGGGTTAACTCATGTATCTTGCCCAGGTTGAGATGGAGATTTTTTGAGTTATAATCTCATCATGGATCTACGATTTTGTCTAGAAGCCATGATTGTGCTTAGTCGGTCTTTACTATCATGGATTTGCAATGTATTGGTCGGAAACTATGTTATGAGTCAATTGAGACATGTATCTCATAGTCAATTGTACCACAGAAGATATTTGTTCGTCAATCCAACCGACAATCCTTACTTCGTTTTTTCCCTATTACAAACCATTTCACCTACCTTATTTTTACAGCTTCATGCTTTGGGGGGCATTATGTTACACCAAAATATCGTCATCATGAGTTATGTTTCCTCTATATTCCCTGATCCCTAAAATTCTTGGGATAAACCATCTGAAGAAAGGTTTTTGTGCATCCCTTTAACCTTATGTGGTCACCCCGACATGCCCTGCTCTCTAGCAAGTTGCGTCGGGTTCAAAGTGACGCGCTCTGCACCTTAGCAGAGTGCGTCGGTGGCGCATGGTGCTCTTGTACAAGATGCATTGATATCCCTTTGACACATGTTTCCCTTGTGCAAGGAGCGTCGCAGTTGGTTAAAATGGATAAAGAGAAGCTTCAAACGAATTTTTGAAGCTTGGATGGAATGGAGACCTATCCCTACTTATCTGGAAATGTGGCATTCAATCACCTTGTCCAGTGGGATGATCCCTTAAGCCTCTCACCTAAATAATCAACCTCTCCAATCCCTTTAGCCCTATATATATGAACCCCCTCTCCATTTTTAGAGGAGGAAGGATAGAGTACCTATATGCTAGTGGAATTTCTCTAGGTGATCCTCTTCATCCATTAGGAGGCTAAGAATTTGATATTGGAGGCTATGATTGTTGGAAGGAGGTTATGATGTCAAAGCATCGGTCGTAACATCTCTCTCATTGCAATTCTTATTATTACATCTAATCCAAATTCTTTCCATAAATGTGTTGTGTTAATAATTTTTAGGATTAACTTATTTGACTGCTGATCTAGATCAATTCACATCCATGTGCTTTTATTACTTGTTTGTTTCCACGTGTTTTGTCCGGTTTTGTAGCTAGAGATTTGAAGATTAGGAATGTTGGTTAAAATTATTGATATTTAATTCACCTCAATTTAATTTATCAACCGGAGAATCGTAGACTTTGAGCTGCTACACTATATGTGCAGATAAACTAACCCTAATGCTCATTCCTCGAGAAACCTTAATCTACTGCTAACAACAATGAGACTAACCCTAAATGACCAATGCTAGAGATCACTAAATCTGCACTATAGAAAAGAGGACCCATTTGCTAATCCTTATCTCACTGTTGAACTTGAAAACATCCAATGAGGAATTCTTAAATTATAATTCTATGATTTTTAAAACAAAATAATCTGCTAGGAAATAGATACAATCTTAGGCTACAGCAATGTTTAAAGCAACTAACAATCTCTACATCAATTTAAGTTATTATGACAATAATCAATAAAAAATAATCAATCCTGCTATCAACCAAATGCATATACCTAATTGACTTTGTTTCCTAACTGAATTGCAAATCTAATGCTTCAAATTTACACAAATATAACCTGTGGCCTTTTAGCTTAAAGTAGTCAACACACAGTCTATCAAAAGGTTGCTTGATTGTTTAGTGGAATTCCAATGTACTCTGTTTAAGATTTATGCATACAAATGTACATAACCGAACACTAAAACACTTCAATTCTGCTCATCAATATATGTCAAAACTGCGTGATAGGCATTCACTGATTTTGGTTTCTACTGTGCAGTTAACTATCGACTCAAGAAAACATTGTTATAAACAAGGACTTCTCACTCACATGCAACTTCAACTTCTATTCGATCTTTCATCAAAAAATAGATAAACCCTAAATACTTTATGGTTACAGTCTTCAAACCCTTGACTCTGTTGCGAATGATGTTTAAATATTGCAAGCTTGACAGTAAGAGAATAGGTTATTTATAAACCATCTTCATGATGCAACACAACAATCTTAATATCCAGGGTCAAACTCCTGATTCATACATCAATATTACACACTAGAGGTTAAAAGAAAAGGTTTAATTACAAGCCATTCTTAATTCATTTCTCAGTCCCGTAATCAAGATAATCTCAAAACCATGTCTGTAGCTTATTGTTATAAAATAGAAATAAAATACTTCATCCAGTCGTAATCACTCATAACATTAAATCTACTGGAAATAACACTCAATCTATTCGTGATCCTTCATAAAACTGAATCTACCATAACCCATATCAATCAATCATGTGATTCTATATATATATATATCCTAGGTTTCAAATAACAACTCGCCCTAAATAGAACAGAGGAAATTTTAAATTCAAACTGTTAACAAACTTTATTCATGGCTATCAACTGTAAAGGCTCTTAACTAGTAATCACAATCACACCTTCTATTGAAATCCAGTGATGAGCAAACCATTTATATTCTGAAAGGAAATGTATATTGCTAAAAACGCCAATCTATCATTGCAAACCACACACACTACTGAAGCATTACTGTTTGGTGCTGAAGGTGGGCCCTGCCCTCAACGCCTCACACATTTAAATCACAGATCTGATGAAACCACGCACTGTATCATATTCATAAAATGGAGTTTGTACAAATTCCCCTATCTAGGGTGTCCATAGTCACTTTTATACTAAATCATGCAGATTGAAAACGCCCTGAAGACAAGGGTCGATATGAAATAACAATATTCAAAATATCTTAACCATTCTGAGCCAAAAATGGAATCTCAGATCCAGAATATACACATAGCATTGAGGAGAAGATAATAACAACCCTTGATCCGAAGATCGTGCCTGAAATAGCAGTGGAGCAATCTTCAAAAGCATCTTAAAGATGATGTGGATCCAATAAAAACGCCCTGATGGTAGATCGAATCCCCAATCTCCTCATTTGAGCGCTGGCCAAATAACAAAATGAACCCTGTGTAGAAGAGAAACCCACATCATTATTAGCATAGGGTTTAATGAAACCTAAAACCCAAAACATATGCATAAAAATAAGAAAATACAACAATCAAATAATTAAAATTACTTACCATGGCTCTTAACAGTATTGATCTTCAAAAGACACATAAAGCTGATTATTATTGGATCCATTAAGACTTTAAATACTAGAAAATAGTACATCAAATGGGCAAAATAGAGGACCAACATCTCCCCCAGACTGAAGGTCTTGCATGTCCCAATGCAAGGAAATTTCTGATAGGCAAAATTTAAATCTTCAAAGTGAATTGTCAATCCTTGGACCCAACTCCAGAGACTGAAGCTGAGGTATTGAACAGGACTTGCACCTGAGGAGGAGAGGGGGCAGAATGTTGCTGTATGCTAGCTAACTGCTCAAACTGTTTGTCCTTTTTCTTTAACTGTCTTCGAAGGCTATGATTTGTTCCTTTAACTTCATCAACCAGGGTTTGCAGGGACACTATTCTAGCTTTTAAAATGGCATTTTCTTGTTTGACAACCCGATCCAACCTCTCATATTCTTGCAGCTTCTTTTTCAATTTGAGATTCTTTTGCCTAAAATAGTCAATCCCCTGTGCTGAAGCCTCTGAACCAGTTCTGGAAAATGATGCCCTAACAGATTTTAAACTTGATTTGGAAGAGGATACCTTGACAGACTTCAAACTTGACTTTGAAGGAGATCCTTTGGTAGATTTCAGACTCGATTTGGAAGGGGATACTGGCAGCAAGGGTTCACTGACAGGATTCAATGATGCAGAACAATGAGGGGAATCAGGAGAATCGGAGTTAGCATGGGTAGAGGAAGCATCGGATGATGACAACTCAAATTGAACAGGTTCTTTACCCTTAGACCCCTTTCTCCCTTCTTTAGCGGCCATGCTGCGAGTAAAACGTCTATTTGGCAAAACAACCAAATTTTCCTGCTCCTTATCCCCCCCAGACCGAGAGTTAACGCACTGCCTTTTAGGGATTGGGGACTTTTTAGCATACAATGGAGCAATTTTCTTGGAGCTATTAACAGCAGGTTCCTGAGGGCAATCATCTTGAGGAACTGAATTGTTTGTGGAGGAGGCTTTTTCCACTAGATCAGGGATACCAGGCTCTCCTGCTTCATTCCTCACAGGTGACTGAAGATGAGGGTTAGAGAGTTCATATACAAACTGTTCCCAACCCCGACCCTGCTTCTTTAACTCAGCTAAAACGATCATTTTAATAAGCCCATGATGATAAAGACTATGGGTTGGATGCTCTAAATTCTTCCTCACCTGTGAAGCCATCTTACTCAAACTTTTCCAAAAATAAAATGGGAAGTTCAGAAGCTTACCAAACTCGAAATGAGCTAGCAGACGAAAATGACAGGCTTTGTAGGTGGAGAATCGACCTTCACAGGTAATTAGCTTGGTGATGATCATCAGAGAATTATAGAATTCTTCTCTGACCCACAGCTTGGAGAAACCCTTCTCACCCTTCACAGCCAAATATTCTGGTTTAAAAACGCAGTCATAATCTTTTCGTGGCAGCCGACAATTCTTAAACCATCTATCACCGGTGCGTGGAAGTCCCGTGGCAACTGAAATGGACTCCTCTGTCACTGCAAACTCTAGAGCCCCCACTCTAGCGGTATGCCCGTCGAAACTCAGGGCGAATTGGAGAGAGACTGCGTCATCGTGGCCCTGTAAATTAGTTAAAAATGCATGCCATCCTGCCCGAATAAACATATCCTTGCATGCAACGAACTCAGGGATGGCTAATAGCTGCTCATACGCAGAGGGTTCATGCCGGTTGAGCATGGTGGAGCCACGAAGGTAGCGAATTAACAGGGAATTAGCAAAGGATTCGGATAGGCAATTCGCAGGTAATGACAATGGTAAGAGACTGTAGAAACCCGAATGAACATGGTAGAATGGTAGGAAGTAAGGGTAATGAAGACCGCGTCGTGACAAGAAAAAAATCATTGCAAGTGGTGGCACATACTGCCCACTTTGCAGGGGATGATAACCATGATTTAACACGTTTTCTTAACACGTCAGAACCCAAATTATAATAGAACAAGGTTATAATTAATTTTATTAAAGGTTGCCAATAATAGAAAATGAAATATTACCAAAAGTTTTTTTTTTTTTTTTTTTAAAAATAATTCATAACCATCGGATTTCATATAATGGCAAAAAAAATATTAATTATAAACCTTATTACTAATTAAGGTTTAGTCAACCGTAAACCTTTCCTTACCTCTATCAACGTCCATTACCATATACATGCCAATTTCCCAAATATAACTTCCAGCACTCAATCCGGCACTCAATCCGGCACTTTGACAAACACAGCAGTGCTTTTAGGCTGATAACTATGTACAGCAATTTACCAATATAAAGGTAAGTACCAGCATTTGGAGCAGCTGTTAGGCTATGAATAGTGATATAAAACCATGAATCTCCCAAATAGACATCACTTGGATGAGCTCATAAGCAAATAGCCTGGATTAAGAGATTCGTTGGACCCTCAACAGTTTTATGGCCTGATTTCCTTATTGCCAAGTTGCTGCTCTATCTAACCACACAGGAAACTCAATCGTGCTATGAAGCCATCTTTTATTGAAAATACAAATAACAATCAAAAATTCAAATTCCAATCAATCACTCATAACTCAATAATCAGAAATGCAAGTTTCATCAATCACTCATAATTTAAACAATCAAAAATTCAAACTCAAACAATCACTCATAAATAATCAGAAATGCAAGCTTCATCAATCACTCATAATTTAAACAATCAAAAATTCAAACGCAAACAATCAATTCAGACTTCATCAATCAAAAATTCAGTCCTCACCCTTGTTATCCATACAGAACTTTTCCACCAGGACATATGCCACAGGATAAGGAAAATAATCAACAGAAGCTAATGGAGTACTGGTCCATTTTGACTCAGCTTCACACAGGATAATTTGAGTAGTGGAACAAATAGTACTACATTTCTCAGCTATGTTCTAGGCATCAAAATAAACCTTTTTTTTAGAATCAGGTAACCCAAAATACCAAAAACAGTTGGAGATGATTATCAACTGGCTATCATTTTTTTTAATGAATTTAATAATTTTAAATTAACCAGCCTCATGGCTTTCTCTTTTACCTTCACATAGGTACGTTGTTCATATAGACAAGTATAGATGAGGCTGTTAAAGAGGATATTAAAGTCAGAACCCACTGCCAGCAAGCCTGATCAGTACTCCGGTGGGGTAACTATAACATCTTAAGAAGCTTCTTCCCCAGACAGATGCCCCATTGCCAACAGGCCTGTTCAGAACCCTGATGGGTTTGCCTGTTCATACCACAGGTCGGTACCCGCTGCCAGCAGACCTGTTCAGTATCCCGGCGGGTTAACCTCTTACACCCTTTTTCTATCAGAGGCTCTTGTCCCAATTTCATCTTAAAGATAAAATTTATGATTTGCTTCAGCATAGATGAGTGGGGGAGCTGCTCTGAAAACCATCTAGGAGTGGGATGGTACCAGAATTGGAAGAGTATTCTTTGTATATGCCTGTAAAGATTTTCCCATATGAACAACTAACCTTCGTAACTGTAGAAAGTGAAAGTCATAAAGTGGCTAAAGACAGTATATATATATGTGTTTAATCTTATAACAGCCAAGAGATAATAACCCCCAAACTGCCCGATCTTGAACACCTTTTAATCATGATGCCTATCTTAAGAATAACTTCATGCCCATAGCTGTAACTAACATCAATTCCCACTCTTTATCTAGTGTGAAACCAAATCAAATGGTCCTCGCAGCCCATAGGTTCATAAGCAGAAACATTTGGGAAGCTTAAAGCATTAATGTAGGCAATGCCTGGTGGCCAAGTATTCTTATGAATAGCCAAAACAATTCCAAAAAAAAAATAAAAAATCTGACACACAAATGCAGACATTCCAATAATTCATTGAAACTCAGAAATTGACCCAAATTTACACAGTCCTTAAAAATGTCTTGCAAAAATAATCAGCATGCTGAAATAGGATAGTGATACCTCCCTTAGGTTTCAAAAAACATTCTGAGTTTTGCTGAAAAGAATATCTGCACCTTTTCAAAAAGAGAAAAAAAACAAATCCCTGTACATATGTACAAAAAACAATTCCACTGAAGCTTACTGAGAGAGAGTAGGAGATGAAGAAGTCTTTTCCTCACCTACGAGTTCTAGTTCAGACTGCTGACTCATGTTATGGATGAACTCTTGCTTAGAGAGAGGTTTATGATATACTTTTAACCGATGTCCATTTACTACAAAGGCAGTTTGTTCTTCGTCTATTGTTTTTATTTTGACAGAACCATTATCAAAAACAGTCACAATTTCATATGGCCCCATCCATCTGGTGGTAAGCTTACCTTTGAAGTGTTTGAATCGTGATTCAAATAACAGAGCCCAATCACCTTCTACAAAAGTCTTCTTCTTCAAAAATTTATCATGCCACTTAGTCCGCTGATTCTGTATCAACACAGTTTGTTGGACAGCATCTTGTCTAATTTCATCAAGTTCATTTAATTGCATCAGCCTCTGCTCCTGGGCTTCATCTAAATTCAGGCTCAGTTGTGCAGCAGTACGAAAAGTTTTCACCTGGAATTCTATAGGCAGCAGGACCTGTTTACCATAAACAAGTTGATATGGGGTATACCCTGTGGTATTTCTCCACGTAGTTCTGTAAGCCCACAATGCCTCGGGTAGCCTGTCTGCCCAGTCCTTATGATGTAGCTGCACAGTCTTTGTTAAAATGGATTCTAGCACTTTATTGGTTGATTCCACCTGACCATTTGCTTGGGGGTGGTAAGGAGAAGATTTATAGTGCTTAATTCCATATTGTTCTGTAAGTGCTTTCATTGATTTAGAGACAAACTGTGCTCCATTGTCAGTCACAATTTCACGAGGAATACCAAAACGAGTAAAAATCTCTTCGTAAATAAATTCTATGACTGATTTCTCAGTGGCCCTCAATAGAGCTTTTGCCTCAACCCATTTAGTTACATAATCAGTGCAAACTAAAATATACCTCTTTTTCCTTGACATTGGTGAAATTGGTCCAACAAAGTCCAATCCCCATTTTTCAAAAGGTTCAATTTGTACCTGGGCCTGTAAAGGCATTTGATCAGCAGCAGTGGGTCTCCCCATTCTTTGACAGCTGTCACAGCCTTGTACATACTTCTCAGCATCTTTAAAAAGGGTAGGCCAGTAATACCCTTGATGTAACACTTTATATGCTGTCCGCTTGTCTGAAAAATGGCCTCCACAGGGTCCATCATGACAGGCTTGGAGGATGTCACACATCTCATCCTCCCTCACACACCTCCTGATAATCAGATCTGGACCGGTTCGAAAGAGATCATTACCTACCCATGAATAATTAGCACTTTGCTGTATGATTCTTCATTTTTCATAAGATGACAAATGAGCAGGTAGTTTCCCTGTAACCAAATAGTTGGCTACATCTGCAAACCAGGGTGTTTTAATAGAGACAGCAAATAAGTGTTCGTCAGGAAATGTATCATCGACAGGAACATTATTGTCAGCATGAGTCAATCTAGAGAGGAAATCTGCAACCAGATTTTCCTTCCCTGGTTTGTCAACTATGGTAATGTTAAATTCCTGTAGCAAAAGTAACCATCTAGTAATTCTGCCACTAGTGATTGGCTTATTCATTAAAAATTTAATAGCAGAATGATCGGTATGAACAAATACCTCGTAACCTGTAATATAATGCCGGAATTTATTGATGGCATGGACTACTGCTAGAAACTCTTTCTCAGTCACTGTATAATTCAGTTCTGCAGGTGTTAAATTTTTACTGATGAAATAAATAGCATAGGAGGACTGATTCTCTTTCTGTCCGAGCACTCCCCCCAAGGCAGTGTCTGAAGCATCAGTTTGTATATGGAAGGGCAAAGACCAATTTGGCCCCCGCAGAACTGGTGTTGAAGACAATTCTGACTTTAATGTGTCAAAGGCTGTCTGACAGTGTTGATCCCAATCAAAACCACTATCTTTGGCCAACAATTTGAACAGTGGGGCTGCTATCTTTGTAAAATTAGCAATAAACCTACGATAGTACCCTGCGTGTCCCAGAAAACTTCTGACTTCTTTTTGTGTAGTTGGTGAAGACAGACTAGTAATGATTTCAATTTTTGCTGGGTCAACCTTAATTCCTTCTGATGAAACATGGTGCCCTAAAACAATACCCTCAGTTAACATCATCTTACATTTTTCATGGCTTAAAGCAAGATTTGTTTCTTGGCACCTAATTAGAACTTTCTCCAAATTATCCAAGGCTTCCTTGAAATCATTACCGTAGACTGTAAAATCATCCATATATATTTCCACACAGTCATGGACCAAATCAGCCAAAATACCTAACACTGCCCTCTGGAAAGTGGCAGGAGTGTTACACAGTCCAAATGGAAGCACCTTGTAAGCATAAGTTCCCCATGGGCAGGTAAAAGTGGTTTTTTCTTGATCCTCTGGGGCTATTCTTATCTGGTTATATCCACTGTATCCATCCAAAAAAGAAAAATATTTCTTTCCAGACAATGTATCTAAAACCTGGTCTATGAAAGGAAGAGGGAAGTAATCTCTGAGAGTTGCTTTATTTAATTCACGAAAATCAACACATATTCTCCACTTACCTCCCTTCTTTGGAACAATCACCAACGGAGATACCCATTTGCTATCAGAAATGGGATAGATGAAATCTGCATCCAACAATTTTTGTAATTCTTCCTTCACAATGTCTTTAAGCGCAGGATTCATTCTTCTCTGTGGCTGCCTTACTGGTCTTATATTTTCCTGCGTATAAATGTGATGCATGCATGTGTTAGGGTGAATGCCTTTCATGTCTGTATAAACCCAAGCAAATGCCCCAGACTGTGCTTTGAGTAAATCAACTACCTGATTTTGCTGGCTTTGAGACAGATTCCCGTTGATAAACAAAGATCTTCCTGGACTAATCTCCATTGGTATAGTTGCAGCTTCAACCTTCTCATCTATAAATAAAACTACTGATGATGAGGTGGCTGAGGGGTAATAGTGTTCCTGAAAATCTTCTGTGAAAACATTGTCTAAATCAGAGAAGGACTGAGGGTACTCAATACTAGTGGTGGCTGAAATAAATTGATCTAGTATATCATCCTCAGTCTGGTGTTCCAGCCCCCTAGTTTGACTGATGGACAGTAAGGGTTGTCCCACATCCTCATCCCCATAAGGATTCTCTAACCATAACATGTTTTCCGATACAGGCTGGGCTGGAGGATAAATAATTAGGTTTTGTAGAGAAGTGCCATTTGATATAGTTAAAATACCTTCTCTGCATCCTATAAAGGCATTAGCAGTGGCTAACCAAGGCCTGCCTAAAATAACAGGATGTTCCCCCATTGGGTGTTTGGTTTGGAGTACCAGAAAATCCACTGGATACTCCCAAGAAGCTACTGTGACAGTAATGTCATCTAAGGCCCCCACAGGTTTGACTGTGCTCCTATCAGCCAACTCCAAAATAGTAGGAGTAGATCTGAGGAGATTATGCAACTGAAGTCTCTGCATGGTGGTCATAGACATGACATTAATGGAAGCCCCTAGGTCAACTAGAGTGTTCCCTATTGGAACCTCATTGATGTAAATGGTCACCACTGGATTCCCAGGATTTGAAAATTTTGGGGGTAAGGGACAGTCCGAAATATAATTAGACAGCTGGCCTAAAACATTTATCTTGGGTGGGTCTTTCTGTTTCCGACCAGGTTTCTTTAAACACAATTCCCTTACCAATTTTGCATAAATAGGGACATCTCTAATAGCCTAAAGTAATGGAATTTTGATGCAAACATTTCTCAACTCACTTTCCAAATCAAACTGTGGACGCATCACAGGTTTCTCAATTAATAACCTCTCTGGGTAAGGGGGGTTGTTATTTACCTGTGGATGGGCTGCTGGTTGGAAATGAGTTCCCAGTGCTTGAGTATTTTCTGAGGCAATCTGCACTTCTTCTTCCTCTGTAATCTCTTTTTCATCACTTTCTTCTCCAGTCTCTTCATGAATAATCACTGCTGGAGGATTTTTATTCAATGTTTTCCCAGACCTTAATTGTATTTCCTGTAAAGGAGCTGAATGAATTACATAAGTTGGAGCCATTTGAATTTCAGCATTATTAAGAGGCTGGGGAGGTCGATTATTAGGGTTTGGAATAGGTTGGGCTGGCAACAATGTGGGTCGAGGTGGATTTGGATTTTGATATTGTTGTGGAACTGGGGGTATAGGAGGAAGGGCAGGTGGTGTAAAGCCTGGTAGTAACTGCTGAATATTTGGTGGCATTGGACAGTAACTAGGAGGGGTGGTTGATTGTGTTCCTCCATAAGGTTGTCCTTGTGGTCCTCCATATGACTGTCCCCGCCAGCCTTGCTGCCAAGGCTGGGTCTGAGTAGGTTGAGAGGGCCAATTCTGCCACATTTGTGGACTCCATGGCTGCTGAGATTGCTGCATGGGATAATAATATGCAGGGTTCTGAAAAACAGGCTATGGGTACATGTTTTGAGGTCTAGGCTGCCAAGGCCTTCTTGATGCATCGGTAGGTTCAGCATTAAGCTTGTAAAAAGCTTGCAGCTCTGGTAAAGAAGGGCAATTGTCAGTTGGGTGTTGAGCAGAGCAAAGAGCACAGACTGAAATGGTATTTAGAGGGCATTCTTTCAAGGGGTGTCTTTTTCTGCATTTGGGGCAGAATATGTGTAATGCTGCTATGTCCTCCTCCTCTTGCCGTTTCTTTGTTTTCAAAGCATCGAATTGGGAGGTTAAGGTGCCTAGAATGTCAGTTTTGAAATTTTCTAACAAGTTTCCCAACTCAACTCTTGTGACTCCACTAGTTCCTGCTGTTCTAGAAATACGGGAAGGGCCTTCCCTTGTGCTTTTTCCTGCCTTGGCTCTACTCCTCGAATACTTTCTGCATAGTTCAGTAATCTCCTCGAAGGATTTATGAGATACATCACCTGATGCCATCAAGTTGAGGATTTCCACATATTCATCCAGGATCCCTTTTAGAAAAAGGGTTCTGACGGCATCCTCCTGTAAGGTATTATACTTAGACTTCTGTAATACAAAGCAGAATCGTTCTAGGAAGTCCTCCAGACTCTCTTCTTCATGCTGTTGCATTTTAAAGATATCATTTTGGGAGTCTCGAGGCCCACAGTAGTCTCGGTATTTTCTGAGGAAAGCACTCTTCATTTGTTCCCAAGTTCGGATGGTGGATTCCCCCAAGCTCATAAACCATCTAAGTGCAGAATCCTTAAGGGTTGCTGGAAATAGTTTTAACTTTTGAGCATCCTGTAGATAATTATAACTCCTACATAAGATGTCAAACTCAAATAGAAAGGTATCCGGATCTTCAGTACTTTTCCCATAGAAGGTAGGTAATGAAGATGCTGGGATATTTTTCATACTGACATCCCGTGTAAGATCCAGAATGGGGAAGCCAAAAGTTGTTTCAGTTCGTCCTTCATGTTCTACTTCTCCTTCCATCTGATGTTCAGTTTCCTGATCACTCATGACAAGAGGGTTCCTAAACCAGTTGACACCTAACCTGTCTCTTCTTGGGGATAGAATAGAATCCCGATGGTCTGGCCTAGGCCACGTTTGAAAATTGAAAGGTAAATCTGTAGTGGATTCTAATTGAAAAACCACCGGATTCTGGTTATGTTCCAGAAGGAAGTTCACTTTTTCTATGTTCACTGTGTCAACCAAATTAGGATCTTCCTTTAAAGGTGAAGTTTGTTGGATCTGTGGGATTTCTTCTGAATGTAACTGTTCACTGAGTATAACCTCAGTTCCTACTGGTTGGGTCCCAAATTCTGCTGAATTCTGAATGTTGTTGTTTTCAGTTTCGTTGCCGGTATCCCTATCCCTAGGGTTAGTGAAGGGGGGGGTTTTGTTGTTTACAAAAAGATCAGAGTGAACCTTAATGAATCTACCCTTACTATCTCTAGGTCTCATCAAAACAAATTCTGAAAATCACAAGACTTTTAATCAAACCAAATTGAAATACCTGTGCCACAGTTGGGTTTGAAGGAACCTGTTATGAAATGCGCAATTTTGCCTTACCAATCCTCCTTCTCCAATCTGCCACAACTAGTCACACCTAACAATTGCTGTAAAATTAGATTTCGGAAATTAAACACACTTAACCTACAAAAGGGTAACCACACTTGTAACTGAAAATAAACACTTTTTACAGGAAATATAACACACTTCTAATAACTCAAACTTGTGAAGAAAAACAACCATACTTACCAGAAAGGACACAACAAAAATTCGGGGTAACCCACTAAAGTGGCTGCGGCAGGCTGTTACACCTTGGGAATCCCAAAGTGAATTCGTCTTTGCGTCTTAATGTTTCCCCTCCACCTTGTTGTGTATTGTAAAAGATTCTATCTACCTGAACTTCTCAATCAATCAATTCAAAAAAATGAGCAAAATACCAGTTTACCTTGGAGCAACTCCCCGGCAACGGCGCCAAAATGTTTGTTAAAATTATTGATATTTAATTCACCTCAATTTAATTTATCAACCGGAGAATCGTAGACTTTGAGCTGCTACACTATATGTGCAGATAAACTAACCCTAATGCTCATTCCTCGAGAAACCTTAATCTACTGCTAACAACAATGAGACTAACCCTAAAGGACCAATGCTAGAGATCACTAAATCTGCACTATAGAAAAGAGGACCCATTTGCTAATCCTTATCTCACTGTTGAACTTGAAAACATCCAATGAGGAATTCTTAAATTATAATTCTATGATTTTTAAAACAAAATAATCTGCTAGGAAATAGATACAATCTTAGGCTACAGCAATGTTTAAAGCAACTAACAATCTCTACATCAATTTAAGTTATTATGACAATAATCAATAAAAAATAATCAATCCTGCTATCAACCAAATGCATATACCTAATTGACTTTGTTTCCTAACTGAATTGCAAATCTAATGCTTCAAATTTACACAAATATAACCTGTGGCCTTTTAGCTTAAAGTAGTCAACACACAGTCTATCAAAAGGTTGCTTGATTGTTTAGTGGAATTCCAATGTACTCTGTTTAAGATTTATGCATACAAATGTACATAACCGAACACTAAAACACTTCAATTCTGCTCATCAATATATGTCAAAACTGCGTGATAGGCATTCACTGATTTTGGTTTCTACTGTGCAGTTAAGTATCGACTCAAGAAAACATTGTTATAAACAAGGACTTCTCACTCACATGCAACTTCAACTTCTATTCGATCTTTCATCAAAAAATAGATAAACCCTAAATACTTTATGGTTACAGTCTTCAAACCCTTGACTCTGTTGCGAATGATGTTTAAATATTGCAAGCTTGACAGTAAGAGAATAGGTTATTTATAAACCATCTTCATGATGCAACACAACAATCTTAATATCCAGGGTCAAACTCCTGATTCATACATCAATATTACACACTAGAGGTTAAAAGAAAAGGTTTAATTACAAGCCATTCTTAATTCATTTCTCAGTCCCGTAATCAAGATAATCTCAAAACCATGTCTGTAGCTTATTGTTATAAAATAGAAATAAAATACTTCATCCAGTCGTAATCACTCATAACATTAAATCTACTGGAAATAACACTCAATCTATTCGTGATCCTTCATAAAACTGAATCTACCATAACCCATATCAATCAATCATGCGATTCTATATATATATATATCCTAGGTTTCAAATAACAACTCGCCCTAAATAGAACAGAGGAAATTTTAAATTCAAACTGTTAACAAACTTTATTCATGGCTATCAACTGTAAAGGCTCTTAACTAGTAATCACAATCACACCTTCTATTGAAATCCAGTGATGAGCAAACCATTTATATTCTGAAAGGAAATGTATATTGCTAAAAACGCCAATCTATCACTACAAACCACACACACTACTGAAGCATTACTGTTTGGTGCTGAAGGTGGGCCCTGCCCTCAACGCCTCACACATTTAAATCACAGATCTGATGAAACCACGCACTGTATCATATTCATAAAATGGAGTTTGTACAAATTCCCCTATCTAGGGTGTCCATAGTCACTTTTATACTAAATCATGCAGATTGAAAACGCCCTGAAGACAAGGGTCGATATGAAATAACAATATTCAAAATATCTTAACCATTCTGAGCCAAAAATGGAATCTCAGATCCAGAATATACACATAGCATTGAGGAGAAGATAATAACAACCCTTGATCCGAAGATCGTGCCTGAAATAGCAGTGGAGCAATCTTCAAAAGCATCTTAAAGATGATGTGGATCCAATAAAAACGCCCTGATGGTAGATCGAATCCCCAATCTCCTCATTTGAGCGCTGGCCAAATAACAAAATGAACCCTGTGTAGAAGAGAAACCCACATCATTATTAGCATAGGGTTTAATGAAACCTAAAACCCAAAACATATGCATAAAAATAAGAAAATACAACAATCAAATAATTAAAATTACTTACCATGGCTCTTAACAGTATTGATCTTCAAAAGACACATAAAGCTGATTATTATTGGATCCATTAAGACTTTAAATACTAGAAAATAGTACATCAAATGGGCAAAATAGAGGACCAACAAGGAATTGGATCAACAAAAAGAAAGGAACTTCACACTTAAGGTAAGCTACCTCTTTCACTTATCTTGCATTTCAATTGATCTAGGAAAGGCATTTGTATTATGTATTCATTTGTTCTAGATTTGAACCATTCAGACTAGGGAGATTCATTTGAGTCTTCCCTTACAGATTGTTTGTAAACAAAGGGCTTGCTTATATAGGACCAAAGGGATAGAATAGGTTGAGTATTTTTAGGAGAATATCAAGGGATCGTCCCAAAAAGGTAAGGGGATCGAGTGCCACCTTTCATAGTTCATAGGGATAAACCTCCACAAATCCATGGGTTCTAGAAGCCCCTCGAAGCTTCTCTTTTTCCTTTTAAACTAACAGTGCCGCACTTTTTCCCTAAGGAAAAAGCGTCTTTGAAGAGTGACACGCCTTTTCCAAAGGCATAAGGTGTCACCGACGCGCTTTGTGAATGTGCAAAGCGCATCACTAGGAGTCTGACGCACTTTGCCAATGTGCAAGGTGCGTCGGGGTGACAACAAAGAGAAAAAGGATAACCACAACTCGACCTTCATTAATTTTGGATTAAGTGATTTAGGAATCAGGACAAATGAAATACACACAACTCATAATGACAATATTTTGGAGTAATAGAACAAGGGGCACATCTCCTGGAAAGGACTAGGGGCACATCTCTGAAGTCAATGATGCAAAATTGCACTCAATCCAATTCTCAACCCGTCAAAAAGATGCCCTATTGGTGTGCACCTCTTCTTTAATAGAATTAAGTGTAACTTACAAACTCAATATTTTGATACAAAATCTCCATACTTCTCATAATTAATTAAAATAGTGATTGTGGAAGCTAGATGGACTAAAGATGGACTAAATCAAAGGATTTGGCTGGAAGTGAGGCTCTAATTTTTGGATGATACTTATGCACAATGTACTGAGACCATTTATGTTTCAATATAAAAAATCTGAAATTTTCTCCAACGCTCCTGGGCCCCTCAACATATGCAGACTAGTATGGGTGAGATATTTAACTAGAGGCCAGGATGGGTGTTTCTGACTTACAACGGTTAAATATAATCAAATTAAATTCATTATACAGTAAAATTTCATTCTAGAAAGTTGTATAAGGTTCTGATAAAGTCTCACAAGAATATAAGTAAAGTTGCCTTCTAGGACTACTCAACTAGTGCGAATTTTGGGCTCCCAAACAATGCTCAAAGGCCCACAAATTTCTGAAATGAGACTTGGATCATGAAATATGAAATATTACTCAACTCCAGAAACAATAATGACTTCATTTGGATTCATACTCATTCATTTAGTAATTGAACACTGGAAACTAGTCAAATTCTAGCTAAATCTAGAAGGGTGGAAAAATATGAGTTCTGTAATTTTTATTGATATGAATGATATCATAGGATTGCATTCAGTGTAATTAAATCATAAATAGACCAGAATACCTCTTAGAACATTATGGAAAGGTCTCTCTTCTTCTGCACAAGAAACTAGCTCCAGAAATTCTTAAGAAGCCTGGAGATTCGAACTCTAAACTGGATGATGTGATTCTGAACTTCAGATTCGACTTTATCAGCTACAAGACCTGCAATTAAAATCAATGAAAATGGATTAATGCCATCATCCTCTCAAAGAAAGCTGGGGCACATCTCCCAAATTGACTAGGGGCACATCTCCCAAGTCTCTAAGGCAATATTGCTCTCATACCAATTCTCAAACTGGAAAAAAGTGATAGTGGTGTGCACTGGGTTATTTATGGAGAGTGGGTGACTTGAGGAGAAATTAACCTAAGCTAATGCGCCCTCCTTGAGTGGATGAGGAAAGATAGCTTTCCTTGTTTTTCCTTTTTCTTTGCTTTCCTTCTTTTTTCTGCTTTTGTTTGATTTTCCTTGATTTTCGACTTTATGCCTTTGCTTTTCTTCGCTTTCCTGGATTTTATGAACTTTCCTACTTTTCTGAACTTTCCTGCTTTTCTGCTTTGCTCCACTTTCTTTCCTTTTATCTGATTTTCCTAGCTTTGGAATCTTTCTCTTTGCTTCTTCCTCAAGCTAACTCCAAGTAAGTATTATCCTCTAATGCGCCCTAGTGGAGAATTATCCTTATTTATTCCACATAAAAATATTAAATGCATAAAATTAAATAATCCATGTGCATAATAAAACTTAGGATGACATTTATTTCATAGTCTAATTAATTAATTTCCTGAAACTCCAAAATTAACCCCATGGTCATGAAGTTGTCTCCTCAACCCAAGGGATTGATTGGGTTAGGAAATTATTCCATTGCTCATTGTTGAGGGGACATGACAGTCCTCCCCACCCAAGATTTATTTTCCTCAATCAATTTCAAACTGGGATGTTGTAAGATATGTTCACCTTCCCAAGTAGCATCTTCACTAGGCAGACCTTCCCACTGCACCAAAAATTCCTTAAGGACTCTTCTCCTTAGGCTTCTTCTCTCTGAATTCCAAAATCCTCTCACAGATAAAAAAATTTTTCTCTTCATCATCAATGGGTGCAAAATCCTGTGAATCCTTGACTTGCTTCCCTACTACTTTCTTCAAACAGGACACATGGAAAACATTGTGAATCCCGGTTGTCCGGAGGCAACTTTAGCTCATAAGCCACTTCCACGATCTTTCTCAAAACTTGGTAGGGGCCATAGAATATTGATGAAACTTCTCAACCCCTTTAGAATCAATGATGAATGTCTATAAGGATGCAACTTCAAATATACCATATCTCCAACTTGGAAAGCTCTCTCAACTCTATGCTTATCTGCATGTACTTTCTATCGATTATGTACTACCTGCAAGTTGTCCTTGAGAGTCCTGAGTATGTCTTGACTCTCTTGGAGCCAATATTTTTATTTATGTGTCTTACAATCACCAAATATCAGATCAGAAAAAGTAAGTGCATCATATCCATAAAGAGCTTTGAAATGAGACATATCAATCGAGAGATGAAAAGTAGTGTTGTAACAAAATTCTCCCAAATGGAGCCAAGTGGTCCATGAGTTTTGTTGACTAGTGACATAGTTTCTTAAGTACCCTTCCAACCATTGGTTCACTCTCTCTATTTGTCCATCAGTCCGTGGATGGTAGCTAGTGCGCATGTCCAAACTTGTCCCTACTAACTTAACCATTTCTTGCCAAATAAACTTACTGTCCTTGTCACTGATGATGGACTTGGGTATGCCATGAAGTTTGAATATTATTTGATGAAAAGTTCAGCCACTTTATGGCTGAAATATTAGTTGTGACAACAAAGAAATGTGCATATATTTAGTCAACCTATCAACCACAACAAAAATATTGTCTTTACCTTTATCTTTTGGGCAACCCCGTGATGAAATCCATTTATGCACTCTCCCATTTTTGCTAAGGAATGGGGAGTGCACAACAACAAAATAGCCCTTTAGGGGCGGGTTTTGGCTTGCGAGGGTCTTGGTAAATCCCCCCCTAAATTTTTTTTCAGACCTTTGGAGGCAGTCTTTTAAAACTGCCCCTAAAAGTCATGGAAATTGGACTTTTGGGGGCAGTTGTTTTAAATCCACCCCCAAAAGTCCTAAAATTTGACTTTTGGGTGCTATTTTTGGGAACCCCCCCCCTAAAATCCCAATTCTCATAACTTTTGGGAGTGGTTTGTCAAAACCCCCCTTAAAAGTCATGAGAATTGAACTTTTGGAGGAAGTTTTTTTTGGAACCCCCCTTAAAAGTCATGAGAATTGAACTTTTGGAGGCGGGTTGTTTGAAAACCCCCCCTAAAAGACCAATTCTCATAACTTTTGGGGGTGGTTTGTCAAAACCCCCCCCTAAAAGTCATGAGAATTGAACTTTTGGAGGCGGTTTTTTTGGAACCCCCCTTAAAAGTCATAAGAATTGAACTTTTGGAGGCGGTTGTTTGAAAACCCCCCCTAAAAGCTCAATTCTCATAACTTTTGGGGGCAGTTTGTCAACCCCCCCCCCCTAAAAGTCATTAGAATTGAACTTTGGGAGGCGGTTTGTTTGGAACCCCCCTTAAAAGTCATGAGAATTGAACTTTTGGAGGCGATTGTTTGAAAAGCTCCCCTAAAAGCTCAATTCTCAAGACTTTTTGGGGCGGTTCTTAAAAGACCCCCCCCTAAAGGTTTTTTTGAAGGCAATTTAGGGTTTTGGGGGAAGTTCTAAAAAGACCCCCCCCTAAAATTTTCCTTCCAATTTCAACATGCTAGTTATTTTCATTCCATCACCCTTTCTTCTCATTGTTTTCCCCTTTATGTTGAAGGGTGACTAAAGTGGCTTCCAATGGACAACAATGGCAACAATAAATCATAACATAACACAATGCTAATATCTAAGGCCTAGAATATATTGCAAACTAATGAGTTGGGATGAATTCAAGATGCAATTACAATAATTATTAGATAGAGGATTCATATGACCAAGTGCATCACCTTGGGTAGCACACATATTGCTAGTCAATAACAAGGATGGAACCTTTTGGATGTGCATTGGTTATAGAATGTTGAATAAAGTGACAATTAAGAACAAGTACCCTCCTACCCAAATTGATGATCCTCTTTATTAACTCAAATGGGAACAAGTTTTTTCAAAGTTCGACTCAAGTTTTGGGTATCATCATATGAGAGTGAATAAATTAGCGTACCAAAGACTTCTCTTAGAACTATATATGGGCATTATGTGTTCCTAGTTCCCCCCTTTGCATTTACAAATGCTCTGTACTTTTTCATTTAATTAACAAATGATGTGTTCCAAAAGTATTTAGACAAGTGTGTTTTGGTATTCATTGATGACATCCTAATATATTCTCAAAATGACGAGGAACATAACACTTATCGCATGTCTTCCTATTGTTGTAGAAGCTACGTGAATACCATCTATATGCTAAGTAAAGAAAATGAAAATTCTTTAAGAATGAGATTACATATATCAAGCTTGTCTATAACGTACCCTCCCGTGGTCCCAATGCAAGGAAGGGAACATGATGGAAATCTCTGGGGCTATTCACATAATCTCAACCCATTCATTAGATTCATACAGTTAAAAAAAATGTGTGCAAATGCAAATTAATCAAACATGCACAACGGAAATAAACTCATCCACACACATATTTTCATATGCATTCAATATATCAATAACAATCATTAATTTAAACACTGCAGAAGTAAATACATAGACATAGAAACACTTATATTTATGGTGAAATGATCCCAAGCAACTAGCTATGTTGCTGCAACGTTCCACCCAACCATAGGCTAGTTGTGTTCATCAATCTCTCAACACAACTGCCACCCCCGAGCTGGGCATGATTCTTACAAGGAAAACAGGGACATTCAAACTCATTCACAACCAATTCAACAATTCAACTGAGCCAAGACAGTCCACGGTTGGGTTTATTAGGCTACACTTGAACCCTGGATGCTTGCACTCAAGCTCAAGCCAATGCAATGGAGTTACCCATAGGATGGCCATGGGTTTTTCCCAAATCATTTCCATCCAAAAACGAATTGTGGGATGGGGAAAAACATTCACAGGGAGGAAGCAATTTCTCCCCAACTATCTAAGCATTCAACAACCATAACGGTTTCTGTGGAGCCCCAATTCAATTCACCTTCTTCCCCACTGGTATACAACACAAAAACACCCTTCTCCCAGCTGAGAATGGAGGAAAACACAGAGAAACATGGCTGGAAAATGCCCAGGTAGCTCCAAACTCGTGAGGGAGGAGAACTAGTTCATGGATAATGGCTTGGGGAGCAATTCATGGCTCCTTTCTTTCCCAAGAATCAAAACGTGATTTCCCATGAAGGGTGGCTTGTCCATACCCGAATTTGGACACCCATACCTTCCATTCCCCAAGGCATTAACTACCTCAACCAACTCTTTGGAGAAATTAATGATTGGGTACAAAAGTCAACATGGGTAGTTGAGGGTTTGATGGGTTCTCTCATTGACTCTTGGCTTGACTTGATTGGCTCAAGAGTTTGAATGTTTTCCCTCCCAATTCCTTGTAAAATCATGCCCCCATCTCTTGTTGCATTGCATAGCTAGTTGTGGGTATTTTTATTTAAAATGCATATTTACATTATATTCGCAATTCGATTGTGCATGGCTAGCACATAAACCATATGCATCAATAAATTGATGGCGGGGCCTTGGCCTTGAGCTCCTCACCGTGATCTTATAACAATATTACATCATTTACATTTGAATGTAATGGGGTCAAAATGGGAATATTACATTGTCGTATCTAAAGAAGGATTAAAGATACACCCTAATAAGATCGAAGCTATGTCTAGTTGTATAACCCCAAAGAATGTGACCAAAGTAAGAAGCTTCTTGGATTAGTTGGATATTAGCAAAGAGTTGTCAAAGGATTCTAAAACATTATAAGTTCCTTGCCGCAGTTACAAGATAAAGGTGTCAAATTTATGTGGAAAACCTTACATGAAGAAAGATACCGAGAACTTAAAGAGAATTCTCATGACAACACCTATAATGATACTTCCTTGCTTTGATAAGGATTTCTTGGTATGGATAAATGTGAGTGGTGAGAGTATTTAGGGAGTGCTCATGATGAAGGAAGGAAAAGTGGTGGAATATGAGTCTAGGCAGTTAAACATTCACAAGCAAAAGTAAGCAAATCATGACAACTTGGATCTCTTAGTAACAATAGATTCCCATGTCCTAAATGCATGGAAATATTATTTGATTGATAGAAAGTTTGAATTATGAATAGAACATGAGGTCTTGAGATACTTGTAGACTCACCCGCCATTGTTGTTTCTCTTCCTTCATAATTTGGCCTTTCACTAGACTACACTTTCCTAGAATACATGCTTGATTGATTACATATATTTTCACCAGATTTACATGCTTTGTCAACAAGAAATAAACAAATATTTTCCTTTCAATCACACAAAAATCATAAACATTGTATGTAACAACCATTTTTCGACATGGAAAAGGGTAGATAACCTACAAATAAAAGAACATTTTTCAAAGAGTTTGAGGTGGGGATTTATGCCATTTTTACATACATGTTTCAAGAATGCACATCCATTCTAAAATTCATGCATGTTAATAATGAATACGCACTCTAAAACATGTGCATGTTCCTACTACAATGGTACTGAACAAATTCCAAATCCTTTATCATGCAGATTCGGTTGTCGGTGGCCACGATTGTTCAGAGGGTTTCATAAAGGGAAGATTTATTATAGGTAATCTAATCATTGCCTGGTAAGCCCATGAGTGGGTTCGGGAGTCTATTTTGAGTATGAAATGTAGGTTCTGAATGAGTCAATAAAATGGAAATTGACATTGAAAGAGGGACTAACACCTTCTAATAATCCTTGAAAAAAATGGTGCTCTCGTTGCACTGCATTCACTTTTCATAACTAGACAAGCACAAGGCATCCAGGTGGCAAGAACTAACCTGAAGCAACTCAAGTGAAAGAAGATTAATTTTGGTTAGGATGGGAAATAAAGTGTATTAAGGGAGAGGTTAGTTAGTCTAGGACATGGGTGTAAAGGATAATTCAAGGTAGGAATGATGTCATTTGGAGCTTTAAAGAGGTATTACTGTGATCAAGGATGGAGAGAAACAAGATGAAAGATAAGTAAGGGAGGGTGGAACAACTCTTATAAATTTGAATACAAATCTTATTTCAATCTCCTGTGATCATAAATTTGGTGTTTAGTCATGTCATATCACAGGGGCTTCACTAGCGAGGCAATATCATATCACATCAATTCATATTGGGGGTTTGAATACTCCTAAAAACCTCAAAAATATCCACCCTTTTGTTTTTTTTTTCAAAAGAGATCCATTTGACCAAAGGGATACTTTCTTTCTGCTTCCGACCCAACCAAAGGAAGTTGAAACATATTTTTCAAACAAATTCAAGTTCATATATGCACCAAGGATCGGGTTCAGTTCCTTTAAAATTTCTTGATCATTTAACAAGTCCCAAAAACCTTTGCAGTTCATAATTAAGGCCCGTAGCAATTTAAAACCTTGACCACTTTTCCTAAGTATTTGGCTTTCCCATCAACCAAGATACCTGCAAAACAAACACCCAAGTTTAGGGCCCCAAACAAATCATTCCAAGTGGAGACCATCCCACCTGACATGCCATTTGAGTTTGAGGCACATATGTTCGATGTAGGAAAAAATTGTTGAAAGGGAATCAATTGCCCTTTCCCTAAACACCACTATTTCTTATAGCATGAAAAAAGCCGGATTATACAGAGCTAAAAGTATATGGAGGGCTTGACATTTTGGGGCACCCCCTACCTCTCACACATTTAGGGAAAGAACAATCATGGTGGAACCTTACCCTTAGGCTTCAATGCTCTAAGCGCTCGATCAATCGTTTGTTGTTTCCCTTGCAAAATTTATTTGGAGGCTTTGATCCTAGCTTTGGACAAGTGAAACTTATAACCAGGAAGACTTGGCACCATTGAGATTATGGTTATTAAAACCCCCTTCCACAACTCCTATGTTAGTCAACCTCTTATACTTAAAAGAATGAAGATCATAACGAGGCGAAGAATAAATTCCACCAAGACTTTTGTGGCCCTCTTATCCTCTTGTGCAAGACTACGTTCATCAAAGAAGATAAAATTACCAATGGGACCAACAATCGATACAAAATCCGACTTCGACCAAAGTTCGAGAGGATACCCCAAGAGAAACATCCAAACAAGCTAAACTAAAAATAGTTCAATGCAAGGATCAAACTTGGGCACCCACTTATTTAAAACCAAGCTTGATGGTCCCCAAAGACATGCCTATGATGAAATTTCCTCAACATCTTTTTCATAATTAAGTTCGAAGCATAACCATCATTTCATTAGAAATCTTGGACAATAACCTGGAAGTGTCCTTGCCTTCACAAATGGATTCTATCCGCAAGGTACCTTCACTTCCTCGTAAATTTGCTCCATGGGGGCAATTAGAATTGGGCTCTTAATGCATCAAGCCTAGGGTTCTATTAAAACATTCTTTGGACATGTTGTTTTAAGAATTATAATTTAACAACGATAACAAGCAATAGGAAGCATTCCTACTTTCAATACCTCGAGATGCTAATAATATATTGGATTTGGTAGATTGAATTAGCAGATTTGGCTGGAGACTCATCATCAATATGGGTTTAACTGCTCTCTTCACCATGTTTAGGTTTTGGAAATACACTTTCTTTCTGTATAGGATGAGGCTGATTTTATTTAGGGATTTATAGCAACATGGAAATCAACCAAGTTCAGTAGATATGTAATTCTAAACGAACATGACTTATACTCTACTTTTTTTCTTGTTAGTTTTTAGGACATCAAAATCCATTGTAAGTTGAATGATTCAATTGATAATCACACCATCAATTGATTCAATTGTTATTTCAAAGTTGTTTAGATATGTGTGATGGAGGTTGGATGTTTCCTCTTTGAGTTCAATTTGTTGGTCTTAGAGTGATTGTAACTATTTGAGCACAATATCTTGAATTATTGATTTTGATATATGTTATGCATTGAAGCATGCATCCATGATTCTTTTTAATGACGCTAGCTTTTCTTCCTTGACCTACAATGTTGGAATGAGTTTAAATATTTCAGCATGGTATTTTTCCTCTTTATCCTTGAGAATCTCAAAACCTCTTGAAGTTGGAGTGCAATAAGGGCAATAAGGGCACTTTGTTATCTTAATTGAAGACTTATAAGTAAACAAGAGCAAACTGTGTAGACTATGCCCCCCTTTTCTTTAGCGTATAGTATTAGACCACCTTGTGCAATTCAAATCGATTTGAGGGCTTCAATTTCTGCTTCTTTTAGTTATTCTATTGTGATGAACCACAAGTAGATGGATTTAGAGGGGCCACATGTGTGGAATGAAGTAGAGGGCATAGAATAACCTCTCTCATCCCAAGCTTGAAAGTCATAAAAATCTCACTATAAATCTGAGTAATTTTGGATAATATGGCATCATTTTCTCTTTTACTGCAAAAATATATGGTCTCATTCTCGATATTTACTATCGTTATGGAGTATGCATGTATCTCAACATCATAGTTTCCATTATATCTAGGTCAAAATGTGTTCATTTGCTTCAAGAGTTGTTCCTTAACATTAGGTTAGGTCTTATATTTGATTTTGTGATATTAGTCCTCTTTTGTCCTATATTTTTACTTTCAGAGTGGAGGAGATGGACTCCAAGATGAACTATTTAGACTTCTTGCTTAAGCCCAATAATTACTCAACCAAAGTCTGGGGTTGGTTGCTTAACAAAGTTGAAAAAATAATCAATAACTGGTCTTACCGATATATTTCTCTTGGAGGTAGATTAATTTTAGTTCAATCGGTACTGATGGTTATCCCTGTCTATTGGTTATCCATGGCTTTGTTACCTTAGTTAGTTTTGGAAAATCTAAGGCAGAAGATCTCTAATTTCTTATGGTCTAGATTAGACAAGGGAAACAAGATTCACTTGGTTAATTGGGACAAACTTTTGTATCCAAAAGCATTGGGGAGCTAGGATATTAAAAATGTCAAGTAGTTCAATATGGCTCCCTATTTGAAGAACTATTGGAGAGCTCTATGTGGTACTGGCTTAAAGCTAAGGATTTGGGGCTTCAAGATCCTTAGGCTTCAGAGTGGTCCCTTTAGATCAACTCTCTTAATTTCATAGGCATCAAATTGTCCTCTTTGGAAGACTCTTTAGTTTGGGACAGGAATAACTCTAATGGACAACTTACTACAAAAAATGCCTATGTTGATATTGCTCAAGCTCATTGCTCGTCAACCTCTAAGAGGTGGCATTCTAAAATTTGGAAGTGGATTAAATCCTAATATTGATGATGGGATAATCCTAACATTCTCAAATGCTTTTTCTGGTTTTATTTAGAGAACCATATCCTATCTTGGGATATCTTCAGAAAAAAAGGATGGATTGGGCCAAATGTTTGTCCTCTTTGTAGGAAAGATAGGGAATCCATCGAGCATTTCTTCTTCCTTTGCTCTTTTAACAAGCAGGTTTGGCGTGAACTTCATCATCTCCTTTAGGTGTATGTGGACTGGGGCTCCTACAATTTTGAAGTTTGCTTCTCCTCCTGGTTCTGAAAGATTAAACACCACAAGTTTCTCCCCCTCTTTGTTTGTTGGCATATTTGGCTTATGAGGAATGAGGTTTTTTTTGTGGATTGCTAGCCATCTGTGTACTTTTGTGCCTTAAAGAGCTTAGGCATGTATAAGGATTTCATTCCTACATATGTGACCAAGAAAAAAAGGTTAATCTCAAGCCTTTCTTATCGGTTGGTAAGGAAACATGTGATTTCGATGGTGTTGTCCAAGGAGGTCTCGGGGGATGTGGTGTTCTTTTTCAGATTAAGGAGGATAATTACTTTTATCTCTGGCTAAGCTGTGGCAATGCGAACAATACTAAATTTGATATTTTGGCTCTCTGGTTTCTTCTTCATTTTTCCAATCTCAATGATATTACCTCCCTACTGGTCTTTGGTGATTCCCTATCTATTGTTCAATGGTCAAAGGGTGCCTTCAAGCTTTAGGTCCTCTCTTTAGACCACTGGTGTTCAAGAGTAAAATATATCCTGTCTTTGTTTGAGGATATTCAGATAGATCATATTCATAGGGAATTCAATGCAGAAGCAAACGCTCCATCCAAAAAGGCCATTCCTTGCTCAAAAGGTCTTTTTTTTTATAGGAAATTATCAAGGGCGAGCTGGCCAACGATGGTGTGGTGCATTTCTTGGATTAGGCAGAAGGTTGTATCTTTCTTAACAACTGGTTTCTTTTTGCTCTTTTTTTGTCCTTGGCTTTATGCAAGCAGTGATCTAGTTTTGTTGCACCTGTTAAAAACATGTTAGTGGGTTCTTTAATCTCTTAAAAATCATATATGCATGTAGTTGTACAGACTCTATCAATCATATACTCACCTACCATCTCTGCCTTGGAGATGATATGATCTGTAATATTTCCTTTTTTTCTTTGATTCAATTGAATAGCACGAAAATATGATATTTTCCCGAAAAAAGGTCGTATATTTGCTTTATTCGTCTACGTAGCTATTAATTTTCCTTTTATAACTTTGCCATTATTAATGGATGTCACATAATGACCTAAGTCACCACCCAATTTGCAACCATTTATAACTTTGGTCATTAAAATTATTAATGGATGTCAAACAATAACGTAAGGATGGACTAGCCACCCAATTTGCAATCATTCATTAAAGGAAAATATGATAAATTAACAAATACATTGTTATAGTGGGAATTTCCTCCATTTCGTCCCTTTTTGGCCCTAATTGCAAGCTACCACACCATTCATTCGTTCGAATTACTGTACAAGTGAGTGAAGTCTTCTGTATTGTGCTCGAAAAATCTCTCCCATGGCCAAATACAAGTATTGTCTACAATGGCTGATGTTGAGTTCTCTAGAATTTCTGATCAGCATGAGAAGCTTGAGGTGGGTTCATCAGTTTGTGGGTCATTGATAATGATTGATGTTAATGGCATGGTTAAGCAAGCATGGACAAATAGAGTATACCAAGCATAGATTTCAGTTTGAAGAATATGTTTGTCATCTAGTGGAGAGGTACAAATTTCTTCTGGCTCGTTGAGGAGTATCTAGAGTTTGCTTTATTTTGAGGCACCTCATTCTGAGTTTAGGCCAGCTCATGTCTCTGTTTCATCTAGATGCCCTAGTGGAGGTATTTCTGATTTGGATCATCGGATTCAGGAGCGCCTATTAGAAAATCGATGTACTTCCTACTCAAAATACTGTTCTGAAATTTTTTATCAGTCTCAAAAAGAGGTTCGATACAAGGCAACCTATTCTTATCATAGCTGTGAAATAGATTTAATGTTTCTCATATTTTAATATTCCTCTGTCATTGAAGTGCATAGTTGTTCATAGGCATAGATCTCTAAAGACTGCAAAATTTTCAAGTGTACTTGGCTCTTTAATCGCACTTCCGATGTATGAAAGTTTGCAATTACAACTACCTTTGAGCATTGGAATTTTTGGTTTAGCATTTGTCTGTGAATAAGGCTTGACAGTATCTAGTTTCAATATTCCTTTTTTGACAGATAGACATAATATTGCACACATAATGTTTCAATGAAGGGAAACCTGTTATTGGAATGGAAATATTTGATTTTGTAAGTAGAAAACTTGCCTTTTCAGGCTGGGTAACCTATTGAATCCTATTGTGGAACTCTAAAAATATTTCTTGTATGATCACTAGTTATGGGAGCCTTGCCTTGCTCACTTGGGAGTTTGAAGACCTACTAGACTTGAGTGTGGGAAACTTGAAAAACTCAAGCATTTATTCTGGTTTTGTCCACTTTCCAAGTCTTCCTGGGGGTGGGTTATGTCCTTTTGAAGTCATCTTCTCACTACTTCCATATCCTGGAGAGTTGCTCTCTTAGGAGATAAGCTTCTCCAGATTGTAGAGGTTCAAGCTCCCTGGAAACTCCTTCATGTGGACATTGGTTTTCTTATGAAAGAAGAGGAATGGTGGCCTAATTAATAAAAAGGAACCTACTAGATCTTTCACATGGCTTGGAAACCACTTATTTTGTACGATCTTGTCTTTGCAGATCATTGCTCAAGTGAAAATGATTGAGATAGCGCATCCACGGAAATTGTTGGAGTTTTGGCAAGATGCCTCTTGCAACATGACCAGAGAGCCACATGGAACCTCCCCTGCTAGATCTATTTGGCACCTATATTCCAAAAGAATCAAATGGTTATCCATGCCACTACATCGTCCATGAGATCAAGAAAAGAGGAGACGAGACACCACTTGCTACCCACTCCTATGTAGCAGAGTGACATGTTTGCAACTTTGGTGGTCACAATTCTAAGAAACCACCCCATCCTAGCAACAATAAATGGAACCCAATTGTTAGAGGTTAAGCCTACTAGTATTGGTTTGGGGCCAGCTGCCAATGACCTTGATGACCCGCTACATGATAATAAGCTCCTTCATGCTATTGCTTATTGTGTTTGTTTCTTTGTTTATGCTTTGGGCCAAGGACCATGTTATGTGCCTTCTTTATGGATGACCTCCTTTTTTAATGGACGTCCTCCTTTTTATTCACAGCCTAAGTGAAGGTGGATAAAACTTATCAACATTATGGTAATTAACCATCCCACTTTTGAGTTTTTCTAGTAATTGCAGTGGTTACATTTGCAATCTTTTTTTGTATAAAGCCATCTATGTACACATCTTGGTCATATCAATAGTTGAATGAAGCTTTTCCCAATGTTGTTTTCAGGGAACAAATTGTGTTGGAGCATTTAACTTCATCTCCATGTCTTCAATAGTTGATGACATGTTATACATAATAGATATGGAATTCTTTGATGTACATGACACTTCAGAGGGAGAAGATGTAAATTATACAGCAAAATTGGAGCAAGGAGACAATGATGAGATATTTTTTGATGAAAACATCGCTATCCACGTCAAAAAATTGTAATTATTATTGGGGGTGTGAAGACTATTTTTGAAATTTACCAGATTTGACTCGGAAAATGAATCAACAAGGTGGAACAGGAAGAGTAAGAGTTGAATCAAACTCATGGAAGACTCATGAGTTGACTGGAAAATTTTGAAATACACTTTCAGTGAAAAACATATTTTACATTAATATAGAATTTTACAATTGCCATATGATGTAAATTTTCATTTGAACACCACATACTATACTACGAAACGCCATGAATGTTAGGCAGGGGACAAGTCTAATGGTAGGATTGGGAAATCAGATCAAAAAACAAGCAAAATGAGTTATCAATTCCCATCCCTTTCATACATAACTGACCAAGTCTGACTTGTGAGACTTGTGAGTCAAACTTGTTAAGTCAATTTGATTCACAATTGAAAATCACTATGAAAATCTAACACGAGTTTGACATGCAAATCAAAAACATGATTATGACTCAAGGTGAAGTTAGACTCAGAAGTGCTTATTCAAATCAATTTCCTCAAAGAGCAGAGTCAAACTTAAGAGTCATCTTGGAGTAAGAAGACTAGTAAGTTATTTTAGTTAAGTCCATACTACTTCTGGCAGAGGCATCGCTGCTTTTTATTGATGTTTTGGTTGTTTTTAATCTTGGAAAAGGAGTGTAGATTTTATTGGTTATTAATCTTCTATTATTTTATAAATTTGACTACTTTGTTTTTAGAGGGTGAATTGTTCCTATTTTTAGAAGGAGGGTGTTGCCTATTTTTGCTATATTTAGAAAAGTGAGAAGCTTCCTACTTTTATAAAACCACTTTGAGATTCTTAGAAAAAAATAATATTGTTTCTTTGTGTGAACAATGCTATTTTTTAAGGGGACCTAAAATGCAGGGATGAATACATGTTCAAGCAGTTGAACTAGGCATCTTCAATGTTTCTTCCTTCCCTCAATCAATCTCCTCTTCTTCCTTTCATATCTGAGTCTCTATGCATGATTCTTTTGTAGATTGTATCTTCACGAATTGTGTCAAGATAAAGATTCTAAGTCATGATTGAATCCCCTTAAGTCCATTGGCTAGTTTCTATGCCATAAAGATATTTTTTCTCAATCAAAATGGTTCTTGGTTATCTCAGCTTAGCTATCGCACAATAAAGAAGTAACAAAACAATCACCTTACCATTTAAGCCAACTCTGTGGGTATACCAATCGTGTCCCAATTTTGGTATGATATTCAGAAAAAAGGAACATAGAATTGATGTAGATAGATATCGCAGCATTGTGATCAATATTGGAGGGAAAGAAATGTCCAGTAGCTTGTGGTTATGAAAGCAGGTGTTGAGATGGAAGGATGGATTGATGGAGGCATGCGTCATTGAAATTCCCATATGATCTTCCCTTCTACATCTCCTTTCCTCTCCATCTCAAATGTAAAGATGGCACCAACATATATTTATTCAGGATATGTTGCTACTCAACGAGTGTGTGTGGACTGGATAGCATGTCAACTAGGCCTAGTTGACCTGCAATCAAAATTGACATGCTAGCCAGTCCTAAACCCATACTTCTGTCTAATATCGTCAGAACCTCCAGCCTCTAGCGAACCCAGAACTATGATTTCATAGCTTCTTCATTTTCACCCACACATTCTTAAATAACAACAATATTAATAACCTACTTTATAAGATCTATATAACTACTTGAGGTTACAAACCACCTTGAGTTAGATACCTTTACCATACAACTAGTTTCTTTTTTAATAATTGTCTTGATTACCAATGCAATATTTTTTTATTTATTTGTAAATTAATCTTATTACTATATTTCTTTTTCTTTTTAAGAGACAGGTAAGAAGCAAATTTATTTTCTTACCAACTTTATTTTTATTTTTTGAATTAAGGTGTCCTAACCTCTAACAAATTTATAATCTAGAGTGCTCTCCACAGGTTGTATTGTACCATCGTCATTAATTCAACGACGCCCCGCGGAGCAATATGAGAAGGTATCCACAGATTCTATGGGCTTAATGGAAGGGTAAATACTTTTGTTAGTACAGTTAAAGTGGCTTACGATTCAGTCTTATTTGAAGTGGCTATGAGAGCAGAAAAATTGTTGATGGCTATTTGGGTGAAACCATGGACAATTTATCACCGTCATTCCCATAAGACTATCTGCGGAAAGCTCTCGGGAGTGAACGTCTTATCGACCCAGAAACTCTTCCCACCATTATTTTCCACTGTGAACGATCTCCTCCTTCAGATGCTGCGCAACTTCTCGATGTAAGCATTCTTCACTCAAAACCCTAATTTTCGGGTTTAGAAAATTAATTTATTGGCTATCGATTCTCTCAGATTAATACCCATATTAGTAATTACAGTGGACAGTGGGCTGAGTTTGTTTTTTAAAATTCTGAGATATTCTTTTCAAATGCATCCTAACATACCATAATTTAAGAACTCAAGGTTGATTTAATTGTGTGTTCAGACATTACTCTAATTGTGATCTCAGTCGATTTCTGCAATTTCCTTTGGTACTGTGAACATGTTCCTGAAAATAATTATGTGCACATTGTATTCTATTATGGAAAATAAACTATTATATGCTCAAAGATGGGGACTGAAAGTAGGAGATGTTGAATAGTATATGCTCAAAGATGGGAACAAAATGTAGGGAGATGCAAAATATGAGGTTCTTTCCAGAAATATAGTAGGAGTAGTTGAGTAATATTTGAAATTAGGGTATCCAGAGCTGGCCTAAAAGGATTTTACTGTTCACTTCCCTTAAGAGTGTGGTGTTCTTTCCCCCTTGACCATACCCATAACGAGAAACCTTAGTATAAATAAAGTTTAGAAAAGAGTGAAGAAAATTTTGTGTCATGATTTGGCAATATAGCATTTATCAAGGGCCATGTAGTTTTATCCTAGTATGAAGGATACTTTGGAATGGAGGCAACACAAAAGTAATTACACTCCTTTCTAGTAGGAGAAAATTACGTTCTGCAAGGATCCTTTCAATTCAGATAGGACTCTGAGGAGCTTTGAAAAATTCCTTATTGCCAAATCACACTCAATTTTCTTATTTCAATCCTAACATTATTGCTTTATTTATACTATTTTTTCCTTGATATGGGTATCTGGAGGGCGATTTTGAGAGTGCCCTATGTCACCAAGAATGATAAGAGTGAGACTGCAAGTGGCTGGACTATTATTGTTGAAAAATTGTAAGTGGCTAATGTAGACCTCCCAAGCAATGGTGAGAATGCAAGTGCATAATAAACATAGAGTTACATTGATCCCTTAGCTTCACGAATTCGAAATAAAATAAAAATATCAAACCATAATTGTGATATTCAATGTTCCAAAGCTGCCAATCTGAAAAAAGAAAGTAAAAGAAATAGAGATAAACCAACCAAATAAGAGACACATCAATCATACTCATGAAATAACAAAAATCAGGTAGCCAAAGTTGTTGAAAATGAGACAAAATTCCTCCTTTAATATGTTCATCAAATGCTTTGACATACGACCACTTTCTCTATCTAAATGAGTCCATCTTCGTACTTTAAATAGAGATCTTTTTGGGGATTTTTAACTTATCATCTTAAAATACATATTTCTAATAATTGTTTATTGTGATCCCAAATAGTTTATTCTTATATGCATATTAACCATTCACCTAGAGAAGAATTATAATATTGCTTACTTGTTATAAAACATCTCTTACAATAGCTAGAAAGCAAAATGATATGAAACACCTAAAGATAAAGAGACCTTGTTCCTTCAAACACTCTTTGTTGAAAAGCTTCTATCTATCCCATTTGAAAGATAAATGCTTAGAGCTCTATGTCAAATAGCTGAACCCACAATGCTTTTCTTTAGGTATAAGAATCTTTGATCATGTATTTAGTGCACAGGTTCTCTTCATGGTATTTATCTAAAGGCTCTGGCATAAGTCTCTACAGTCACAACCTAATGTACTTTGCCCTTTCACCAGGTCCTATGTAGCCCTTTCCTTGTATCTTTATTTTCTTCAACACTTTCTTCTCAATGGTACCTTTATAATCCACTTTAAAGTTTAAAATACACAAGTTCAAGATTTATTATCAAAAGTGGATCATACGACATTGCTTTCAAGTTTCAACACCTTCCACTTTGTTTTCTTTCAATCATACCTTGTTGAATGCTTGAGTCTGTCATTTTGGTTAAGGACCCACTTCCACAAGTAGTTGGTCTTGAGTTCTTGGTGGATCCTCCCTCTCATTTTTTGATTTGTCTTCACCCATCTTGGCAAAAAAAGATAATTGAAAAATATCATAAGCGTATTAATTATCTTCATTTATTAAACTGAAGGATATGATTTCGAGGAAGGAAATGGATATCACAGGTAATTCATCCATTAAAAATTATCACACCTACCAAATTTTATGTCATCAAGATTCAAAAGCAAGATGATTGTTGTATACCTAACTACCAAAAATGAGATTTTGAGCATAGTTACCAAATTTGAATTCAAATTTGACTTCAAGCTCAGCACGATACTGAAAAAACTGAATGAAAAATTTTCGATTAAGGGAAAATTCAGGAATATACATCTTAAATATTTTCAAATGGCGGCAATTTTCTTCTTAAATACTACAATTGCCAGTAGTTTTCTTAAATACTAATTAATGGACTTTTCCCCTATCGAAAACAACTTATGCCTCACCCATTTGACCAATCCAAGTATAAACAATAACCACAAATGCTAAGGCAACATGTTAAATGTTCCACTTTTGTAAGAAAACAACAGGTCATGGTTCAAACTTCAAAGCTTGTGTGGTACAAAAAACCTGGGCCTAGTGACAATAATATGGGTGCAGTACAATAACGGATAGCCATAAATAACCTCCAATCCTTCTCCAACATCGGTGGACTGTAGAACAGTTACGGATGCAAATTGATATGATATCACAATAAATGTCCACACAATTATGTCAACAATTTCTTTCCATAGAGCCACATGTGTTCTTTAATTTTTGACTAATAATAATAGGTACATTATGAAATTATATGAATTGTGGAAAATGTGATGAGGCAGGTAATGTCTTAGAGAGATATTGTAAAGGCTGAGGAGAATGAGAATGAGGGAATGTTCTCCTTGTTGTTATCTTTACGTATGTGAGAAAAAATGAACACCTCATAGTTAATGCTGTGTATTTACTATTATCAGAGCCAAACCGAGTTTGAATGCAGACCGACCTCTGATTTGACCAAATCGAATCCAATTCCAATGAATAACTAGTTTGTATCGAATTGCATCCAAAATTTCAAACTTTTTGGGCCAATTCGGAAAAACTTGCTAACTATGATTTGTGGGGCATCAACTAACTCATAAATGCATGGGATATCTTTGATGGGTACCTATGTTCACAAACTTATCCAACAAGAAATTTGTGAGTACATGCAGTCTTATCCAATGTACAGGCCTTCATACCATTTATGGTCTCTAAAGTTTTTAACTTTTTTCTATCTATGGATAATTCTGTCTGCTAGGTGGTGCATGGGTTGAGGATGAGGAAGGAGGAAGTTACTGTCCTCTTTGCTTCCAACCATACTATTGATTCCCCTGTTCTTCCAAAATGAACATATTCTATATAATATATATTTAAAAAATATTGGTTGAATAGGTCATCTTATTTATTGTGTACTAAGACTGTTTTTGCAATTATTTTCTTAAACATGTATTTGGGTTGCACAATACTATTCAAGGGAATGGTGAACATGTCATTGTTGAATATATTCATAGGAGATCTCTTGGAAGCATATATAACAACAACAATGATTCTCAGGACAAGCCTATGCAGGTCTACAGGAAGCTTGAGGTATCTTTAACTAGCTCATCCACTGGTAAAAACAAGAATAAATTCATACAAAGCAAACAGGATACACAAGGCATTAAAGCTACTGATAGAACAAATGAGCAGGTTCGAGTTGGTAGGAGTTAGAGGGATAATAGAAAGGAGCATAGACAAGAAAGAAAGGGTACATTATATTTTCCTATAAAGAACTTGAAGCGTGGTGAGCCATGTGATTGTCAAGCTAGGAGGCACAATTTAGTGAACAATTGCCTTGGTTGTGGTAAGATTGTCTGTGAACAGGAGGGTGAAGTACCCTACAATTTTTGTGGCAGTGAAGTTTGGCACCATGACCAACATTATAAAGGGCCTTCAAAACAAATTTCAGAATCAGAGGAGAAAGAGAATATCTTGAAGAATAAACTTCTAGCGTACGACCGTAATGAAAATTCATAGACAACTATTATTGATGATCAAAGTGATTACTTTAATATTGAGGGGAATTCTTGGTTATCACCTGAGGTATGTATTGTATTCTATTGTAATCAGTGTTCATTCCAAAGCCGGTGGATAATTATTCCATATTGTGGAACTATTCATTGATTCTCTATCTACACTTAAATGCATATAACTTGAATTTTGTGGATACAAAGCAATTTTGTAAAAGTGAAGACCTATGAATTCGAGTACTTGTAGTGAATGCTTACCAAGCACTAAAACAATAAATATGCTTCATGTCTGTAACATGTATATTGTCCTGTATATGATATGTATGCTCTTCCCTCTATAATGTTTTCTTGAGTGAAAGCTGGAAGCCTACTGTTTTGGCCATCTATTATGATCAAGCTTTTACTGGAATTATATTTGAAGCATTTTGGCCAGGAAATATTCTTTATTCTTTATTATTGTGCCCTATTTCCAAAGTAATGTGACGTGTCTCTTACTTTGATATAGTGTGCATTTTGTTCCTGCAAAGCAGACAAGTTTTGGGCATCAATTCTTACTTTTTCCAAACTTTTCAGTGTTTTCATTGCTATATTTTCTAGACATTTGAGCTTGTGGTGTGTTGGTGTGTTTTTACCTTGTAGGTTTCTTTTACCTTGCAACATAGGAACTTCTATGTCTCGCTTTCATTTTATGCACATTAATCTAACTGAGCAGTTGATCTATAACCATGGAATCTAACTACATTGGGTGTGACAGGAGAAGAAGGAGATGCAGAGAGAGGAACATGCAAAAGTTAAAAATGTAAGTCATAGAAGAACAGTTCTGTTGCTGGATCCAGCTGGTTGAAAGGTGGGATTACTAAAGTTATAAACCTATCTCCTGTTGATTCGTTCTAACATATTTCAATGGGGTGTATTTACCAAATTAAAATGGTGGCAATTTATAAGTGCAAAAGGAAGGCTAAATTGAAGTAGATGGAATCGTAAGATATTTCTAAGAATCAATAAAACATTGAATAAGCTATTAGATTAGATATTCTAAAAGGACTCAATAGTCATGTAGAGTAACTATTATCTCAATTCTTGGATTTTCTTTGAGAATGAACATAAATAATGGTCGAAAAGTAAATGAGAAGCTTATTAATATAGAGTGAGACATTTTAAGAACTCCATGACAATAATTTTTGGTGGTGAATAATTTGGTGCTTTAAGATGTCAACAATTGTAGTGCTTGACTTGATTTCTCAAATTTAGGAGGGTACTCCTAGAGTCTTCCAAAACTATATGTGAACATTTGCTACCCAGATATCTTGTTGTACTTGTTATATTTCTAGCCTTTTCCAGTTCCATTACTGATTTACAGCTTAATGAGAATATTTTTGATTGATGACTGTCTTTCTTTTCCTAATTCAAGATCCTTCCCTTTTATTCCTAATAAAAAGTAATATTGTTTATATATCATTGTCGGAGCAGGTGATAGCATGTATAGCATACACAATTGGCATTTTCATCTATCCCTCAATTCCTTCAGATGGTTCACAAGCAGGAAAGCCTAGAGCCTGGCATTACTCTGCATATCAATTCTGACAGATTCAAACTGTTAATAACATCCTGTAGGAAACACAACCATACAGAAATAGTAATCCCTTAATTCTAACAAGAGGCTCAGTGCTAAAAATTTTGTTCACAAATTATAAAAGTCCTTTCCATGCTCATAGATTTTATCTATTATTGGCTACTAATTAGTTTCCGTGTCATCCACAATTCCTTTTGTGCAAGGTGCTGAAGTGCTTCAGCAACCTTGGACTCAAGATGTTTCACCTTTGTTGAAAATTCTGTTTTTCAGATTGTTGATATCTCCATGAGTCTGATGGAGGTGTGTGTAATGAATATAATTGTTGATGTATATGTAACTTCGGAATGTATTTCATCTTTGTATTTCATATATATTTATTGTACCCTTATAAGAGATGTGTTATTCCTCTATAAGGAAGTGTCATCATGTGTATTGACAAGTGTCACAAGTGTGTGTACTTAGTGACAGGTTATTAGACCACCATGTCTGGGGTTGGCCTTCAAATATATATTATATTGTGGATGTACCTAGCTAGACAAGTCGCCCCCATAGTGTAATTGGGCAAACAGACTAGTATAAATAGAGATCAGGAGATCTCTATTTTCATCACTCGCAAACTCACACTTCTCTCACTCAGAAAGTGGTGCACTAGTGAGGAGGAGGATCATTTGCTACTAGGAGACTATCTCAATGTATTTTGGTTTTACTTTGGTTGAGCCATTGCTCTCTCTACCTCTGAGGAAGTTGTGGGGTTTTTCACCTTAGGGTTTTCCCCACAGAAACTCTGTGTCTCTTGTCTCTCATGCTTTTGATTCTTGTGATGCTTGTCATGCTTATTGTGATTGTTATGCATTGGTAAACTGTATATGTTATTCTCTTAGTAAAGATCCAAGAGTATTGTGAATTAATGCTCAAAATTTAACATGGTATCAGAGCTTACCTGAGAAGAAGACATTTTGCAGTGACAAAAACTTGAGTTTCTTGTTTATTGGGTTTCTCTCCACAGTGTTTGGAAAAGAAGTATAGTAGATTGACTCTACTCATCAAGGAGAATCTATCTGTCCAATCATAATTCAATTCTGAGCATTTTCCGATTTGGCCATAAAAATTAGGGTTTCCACAAAAATAGGAATTTCTGAAATCTGAAGACATAGCAGGACGCTCCTTGAAAAAATCGAAGTTTAGAGTTTTGGATCGATATTTTTGGTTGGGTAGATCTCCGGGAAACTCAAACCCTAATTCAGGGCTCTCCCTAGTGAACCCGGGAGGACAAAAAGGAAAATCTGAAGCGTAAAGCTTTGCTAATCTCAAATTCTGAATACACTAGGCTAATCAGCTCATCAAGGTGCATCTTTCTATCCTTTCAAAAAGTTGAAATTCACATTTTGAATTTTTAGGGTTTTTTCGACAAACCCTAATCCGGGACTAGATCTAGTTTTCAACATTTCAAGTGGTAAGACCTAAATCTTTTCTATTTCCATTTGAAGTACTCTTTAAGATGTCTCACCACACCAAGCTTGAGGATAAGCTTGAAGGGGCTGATAACTTCTGAGCTTGGAAGTATAGGATTGGGTTAATCCTGGAAGAGAATGAGTTGGACTCATATATAGAAGAAGACATCCCTATCCCAGAGGATGAAGAGGCTAAAGTATTGCATAAGAAGAACTTGGTCAAGGCAAAGAGAATCATTGCTGATTCTATCAAATACCATCTCATACCCCATGAGTCTTCTCTAAAGACACCCAAGGAGATGTTTGACTCTTTGACCAAGCTATTTGAAGGGAACAACATAAATCGAAAGATGACCATGCGGAACCAATTGAAAGGAGTAAAGTTTCAGAATGGAGAAACCATTCAATCTTATTTTTCTAGGGTCTCCCAGATTAAGGAACAACTGGAAGCAGTAGATGAAATGGTGGAGAATGGTGAAGTTGTCATGACCACTCTAAATGGCCTACCCAGGTCACGGGATTCCTTTATTCAAGGAATTTGTGCAAGGAAGAAGTTGATCTCCTTCAACAGATTGTGGGAAGAATGTTCTCAAGAAGAAGCAAGGCTTGTGGCTCGAGAAGAAAAGATGGGGAATGAAGATCAAGCTCTCACAACTCACACCAAGAAAGGAAAGTCCAAGAGAGAGCCATATCACTCCAAGAAATCTTCACATCACTGTAAAGAAAGAACAATATGCTTCACCTGTATTGAAAAAGGACGTATTGCCATAAATTGTCCCAAGAATAAGAAGGACAACAACAACTTCAACAACAAGAAGAAGGGTAGCAAAAGAAGGTTTCATGCTCATGCTGCCAAGGATGATGAACCTCCCAAGAAGAAGGCTAGAGCAGAAAGTGATGATGATAACTCATCAAGCGAAGAAGAGTATGTTCTAATCTCTGCTCTCACAGGTACTATCTCCCATGGTTGTAATGATTAGTTAATTGACAGTGGGGCTTCAAAACACATGACTGGGTTTAAAGAATCCTTTGCTAACCTATCTGAACATGAGTCACCCCATAAGGTGAAACTTGGGGATGACTACCAATACCCTATCAAAGGAAGTGGTGAGGCCTCCTACAATCTAGACTTTGGGAAGTCTTTGAAGATGAAAGATGTTTTGTATGTACCTGGGCTCAAGAAGAATCTACTCTCCATATCCGCATTGGATGCAAAAGGTATGAGGGTTGCATTTGTGGATGGCCAAGTCCTAATGTGGCCAAAAGGTAAAACTATTGATGATGCAATAGTGATTGGAGAGTAAGAGGGAGGATTGTATAAATTGAAGGGACAACCTGAACATGCCATGGTACATGACTCCATGGAGCCAAGTGAACTTTGGCATAGAAGACTTGCACATATGCACTACAGGGCATTACCAATTGCAAGTAAGGCTGTAGAAGGTCTTCCTGAAATCAAGACCAAACATGAAGGTGTTTGCAAAGGATGTGCAAAAGGAAAGAACATCAAGAAGGCATTTCCAAGTAGTGAAAGCAAGGCAAAAGATATCTTGGAAATCATCCACTCAGATGTATGTGGTCCTATGTCATCTAGTTCTCTGAGTGGGTATGTTTACTATGTATCTTTCATAGATGACTTCTCCAGGAAGACTTGGGTCTACTTCTTGAAGAGCAAAGATGAGGTGTCTGATAAGTTCAAGGAATTCAAAACCTTGATGGAGAATCAAACTGACAAGAAGATCAAAACATTCAGATCCGACAATGGTGGAGAATTCACCTCAGGTGACTTCAAGAAGCTTTGCAGTGATTCAGGGATTAAGAGGGAGTTGAGTGCTCCTTACAATCCACAACAGAATGGAGTTGCAGAAAGGAAGAACAGAACAATCATGGAAGCAGCAAGAGCAATGCTACATGACCAGGATCTACCTATGCATCTATGGGCAGAAGCAGCTAGAATAGTTGTATATGTGCAGAACAGAACACCCCACAAGATATTGGACAACAAGACACCAGAAGAAGTCTTTTCTGGTAAGAAACCTGAAGTCAACCATCTCAGAATATTTGGTTGTCCAGTATACACTCATGTCCCAAACAAAAAGAGGACCAAACTAGATCCTTCAGGAAAGAAGGGTATCTTTGTGGGTTACAGTGAAAGCTCGAAGGCTTACAGAATATACTTCCCAGGGTTCAAGAAGATTGATGTCAGTAGGGATGTAACATTTGATGAAAACTCAGCATTCATCAAATCAAGGAAGGCACCTATCGAAGTTTATGAAGAACCTAAGGAAACTAGATTTCAAGACACTACCATGTCTGAAGCAATTCCAGAAGTTGTTCGTGAGTTTGAAGATCCGCAAGAACCTGTAGATCCACCCCGTGAGGATAACTCCCACAAGAGGAAACCTGCATGGGCTAGAGAGCTCATTCAAGATGCAGAAAGATTTGGCATTCCAGAAGAAGAACACAGAGCAAAGAAGAGAACCAGATCACATACCATCTATGTTGCTTTACTCTGTGACATCATGAATAAAGAACCTTCCAATTATGAAGAAGTAGCGGAAAAGAAAGAATGGAAGGATTCCATGATCGAAGAATACCAATCAATAATGAAAAATGATGTTTGGGATGTTGTCCCAAGACCTAAAGGGAAGTCTGTTGTGACTTCCAAATGAATCTACAAGATCAAGCATGCTGCAGATGGCAGCATAGAGAAATACAAGACAAGATTTGTAGCTCGTGGCTTCTCTCAGAAAGAGGGAATAGATTATGAAGAAACTTTTTCTCCTGTAGCCAGGTACACTTCCATCAGAACAGTACTTGCCTTGGCTGCAGCGGTGAAATGGAAGATACACTAGATGGATGTCAAGACTTCCTTCTTGAATGGTGTAGTTGAAGAGGAAGTTTATGTGGAGCAGCCACTCGGGTTTGAAATACATGACAAGGAGTCATATGTATACAGATTGAAGAAAGCCTTGTATGGCTTGAAGCAAGCTCCTAGAACTTGGTATGGTAGGATGGACAGTTTCCTATCTAGTTTGGGCTTTACCAAGAGTAAAGCGGATTCCAACCTTTACTACAAGGTTGAGGAAGGGAATCCTGTGATTCTACTCCTGTATGTGGATGACTTATTTGTAACAGGAGATGACAGATTGATTGGAGATACTAAGAGGAAGCTTGCTGCTGAGTTCGATATGAAAGACTTAGGAATGATGCACTATTTCCTAGGTATGGAGGTGTGGCAGAGTGCAGATGGGATCTTCCTTGGTCAAGGGAAGTACACAGTAGATATCCTGAAGAGATTCGGGATGATGGATTGCAAGGCCATGGCCACACCTATGGCATCAAACCTAAAGCTTCTATGTGATGCTTCATCTGAGCCAGTTGATATCTCTATTTATCGTCAGATGATTGGGTTGTTGATGTACCTGATGAACACGAGACCAGATATTTGCTTTGTTGTGAACACATTGAGTCAGTTCTTGACAGATCTGAGGAGTGTTCATCTGATTGATGTAAAGCATGTTCTGAGGTATCTAAAGGGTACAGTGGATTATGGGCTCAAGTATGAAGCGAATCAAAAGTTTAACCTGCAGGTTTATGTTGATTCAGATTGGGCTGGCAGTGCTGCAGATAGGAAGAACACGTCTGGATGCTGCTTCAGTATGGGATCAGGTGTGATATCTTGGTTTAGCAGGAAGTAGTCCTACGTAGCACTAAGTACAGCTGAGGCAGAGTATGTTGCAGCCTGTTCAGCTAGTTGTGAGGCAGTATGGCTACGAAAGCTACTATCTAAGTTATTTGATCTCTTGTTGGATGCTACTGGTATCTTTTGTGATAACCAGAGTTGTGTGAAGGTGTCCGAGAACCCTGTGTTTCATGACAGGTCGAAGCACATAGAGATCAAATATCACTATATCAGGGATATGGTGCAGAGAGGAGCTGTGAAGCTCCTGTATGTTGTGACGGACAAGCAGATTGCAGATGTACTGACGAAGCCACTAGCCAGAGTGAAGTTCGAATACTTCAGGGAGAGGCTTGGTGTTCTTCAGATCGACGACACTTTGAGGAAGAAGTGATGGACACATTTGCTGAAGCCATTCCAAGCATGTCGGAAGGAGGATCCTTCACATGGCTGTGGATGTAAGCGCTGGATGATGAGAATCAGGATGATGTTCTAGTTTATGCTGGATATGATCAGTTGGATGATTTATATGTATATGTATGTACGCATCATGTTGGATGCTGGATATGATCAGTTGGATGATTTATATGTATATGTATGTACGCATCATGTTGGATGCTGGATATGATTAGTTGGATCATTTATATGTATATGTATGTACGCATCATGTTAGATGTTGGATATGATCGGTTGAATCATTTGTATGTATTTTGTATATGCATCATGTTGGATGCTTGGACCATGTATCTGTATCAGGTGGACACATTATATGATCAGGTAGATCATGTATGTTGATGGATACATTGTGTGGATCATTTATCTATGTATCAGGTGGATACCCTGTGTATGGTGATATGTATCAAGTAGATACTTGGTATGCATCATGTGGATGCATTGTATGATTACGATGATCGTGGATGACGAGCTTCTCCAGATGACATGCATAAGGACGATGTAGTGGTGATGATCAGGATGATCATGTGTACATCACGATGATGTATGGTGAGTATCAGGATGATACTTTGTGGCCGTGGATCAGGTTGTGTAGATGAGCATGTCTGGGAGATCCTATAGGTCGGAGTTGTGTACCCGTAATAGCCTAGGATGCTCTTTCGAGACATTGCTCTGGGAGGACATGTAATTTGTGCCCTGGGAGATATTCAAGTCGTAGTTGTGTACCCATAACATCCTGAGATGCTCTTGCGAGGTTTTGTCCTATGGCATGTAATTTGCTCCAGGGAGATCTAGACAGGATGAGAAAGGCCTCAGATGCTTTAGCCAGGTTTTTCCATGACCACATGTAATTTGCTCCTGGGAGATCTAGACAGGATGAAAAAGGCCTCAGATGCTTCAGCCAGGTTTTGTGGTGGACCACATGTAATGTGCTCTTGGGAGATCCGATAGGTAGAGCTATGTGCTCGTAATAGCCTGGGATACTTCAGCCAGGTTTTGTGGTGAGATCACATGTAATGTGATCCTGGGAGATCTGACAGGTAGAGATGTGTGCTTGTAACATCCTGGGATGCTTCAGCCAGGTTTTGTGATGGTTTACATATAATGTGCTCCTGGGAGATCCAACAGGTAGAGCTGTGTGCTCGTAACAGCCTGGGATGCTACAGCCAGGTTTTGTGACGCACGTAATAAATCCTGAGGATTCCACAGTATGGCCAGCGATGAAGACCTACAGGTGGTGGGCCTACATCCAGTATGAAAAAGGACTGGCTCTGTAGAACTTCCTATGATGAGTAGATTCAGATATTGGTTGAGATAGCAGCAGCAGTGATGATGATAATGATGATGCATCGATGATGATGATCTCGAGAAGAAGACTTGTCTAGCAGAACTGTGTCAAGAAATACCTTCGTAGTTAAGAGGGAGTGTTGATGTATATGTAACTTTGGAATGAATTTCATCTATATATTTCATATATATTTATTGTACCCTTATAAGAGATGTGTTATTCCTCTATAAGGAAGTGTCGTCATGTGTATTGACAAGTGTTGCAAGTGTGTGTACTTGGCGACGGGTTATTAGACCACCATGTCTGGGGTCGGCCCTGAAATATATATTATATTTTGGATGTACCTAGCTAGACAAGTCGACCCCATAGTGTAACTGGGGCAAACAGACTAGTATAAATAGAGATTGGGAGATCTCTATTTTCATCACTTGGAAACTCACACTTCTCTCTCTCAAAAAGTGGCGCACTAGTGAGGAGGAGGATCATCTGCTACTAGGAGACTATCTCAGTGTATTTTGGTTGAACTTTGGTTGAGCCATTGCTCTCTCTATCTCTGAGGAATTTGTGGGGTTTTTCACCTTAGGGTTTTCCCCATGGAAACTCTGTGTCTCTTGTCTCTCATGCTTTTGATTCTTGTGATGCTTGTCATGCTTATTGTGATTGTTATGCATTGATATACTGTATATGTTATTCTCTCAGTAAAGATCCAAGAGTATTGTGAATTAATGCTCAAAATTTAACAATAATTACATAATTAAACCTAGTTAATCAATAGGGACCTCCTCCCAATGGTCATATCCCTTCCTATGTGGCCAAACTATAGTTGGGGAATGTGTTCCTAGTTCTTTGATACCCCTTTCATAACATTTCCTCATTATTTGGGAATGTATTCCACATTCACTAAGGAAGCAATTTCTTTTATCATCATGGCATACATATTTCTTCTATTCATCTCATTCAGTGTCAATGTCAAGGATATTTGAAGTCATAGCCTTTTTGCAGCATAGAACAAGATAACGTGTTGCTGGTTAATGGCCATGGTTAATAGTAAATACAAACATATATCAAGATTTGACTTATGATGAAGAGGCATCAGGGAAAAAACTATAGTTGTTTGGGAATGTGTTCATAATTCTTAGATCCCCCTTTCATAACATTTCCCTCATTATTTGGGAACATGTTCAACATTCACAAAGGAAACAATTTGTTTTATCATTCCGGCTTACATATTTCTTCTTCTATTTCTCTCCTTCAGTGTCAACATCTAAAATAATCCCGATGACATAGTCCAGGTGGAGTTTGGGGCACACCCTCTTTGCCTCGAGACTATTGTCAGACTAGTCTCCCTCCTCCACATGTTATGATCTCTCGGTGAGATAGCTTCGGGGTATCAGTGGTACCTCATCCTTTCTTTTTGATCCTTTGAGGAAATTGCTTCCACTTTTACAGGTGTTTCCCCTAGATGACAACATTGTCAGTTCTGTGAGGAATTCTTTGCTCCTCCAGTTTGTCGACATCTCAATTGAGCACCTCCCCCTTTTCAAGCATTCTTTGGATGCACTTCACTACTTCCATCCCTCCAAACAGGGGTTGAACAAGGTGATGAGAGATGATGTTTACAAATAATACATACAAATCACCTAGATTTGTCTTCCTAGGGACTTAGTAGCTTGGTCCCTTTTTACCTTTGAGCACTTCTTCCATTTGAGGGATGGCCTAGTTATCATACTTGAGTACACTTGAAAGCATTGGATGCACTATCCAAGGATCCCCTTAGGCCAACTTACTGACCACCATATTCTGAGATCCGAAAGGATCTATACGATTTGTCATCTATAATACAGGAATTCAGGTATCACCTTATTTTCCAGTGTTCCATGTATTATGAGATCAGAGGGTGGTTCCATTTTCTATACAAAGATTTGGGTGAGTAGATCCTTCATTATTTTGATCAGGTATCCAGATCAACGATGCTTAATTTTACTCTTGAGGAATGTCCTTGGCCTTAGGAGACAGATTTTATAGAGTCCTCCTAGGTCAAACCCTGTTAGATTGATTACTTTCTTCTTCCCCCTGATCTTGACGACTGAGGACTGTAAGCAATAAGCAGGACCTCGCATAGCACCAACTTCTAGATTGGTACTATGCGAGGTTATTTCTCTAGATCGATGACCAGCATGATAGTTCCCACTGGTGCCTCCTTGAGGCTTTGGGAACAAGTTATCTTGCGCCTCACAATATAACTCTTAGCCCATATCCCATCACACCCACAGTTCCTAGGTTATGAGACATTAGATTTTTCCCGTTCAGGACAGAGTATGGCTCACTAGAGTTCCATCACTAGCTTATTCCAGATGACCTATAGTGTTAGGGAAGTTGCAGGGTCCTCACCAGCAACTTCAAGTGACACCACCAGGCTTTGCATTGGTCCCATCTTAGTGACTGGGGGTGATAGGGGCTCTCCCTTAGTGCCCGTACCTTTATTTCCATTTATGATGCAAACATGGAGTTAGGGCCTTGTCATTATGTCTACTCCCAGCTCCCTCATTTTCTTCATTAGTACTTATGCTAGCTCTTCCACGCTCTTCCCATGTATCTTTTTGGATAGTCAGCATGCTTTTGGAATAGCCCTGGGCACTTTAGTAGGTGCTTTTGTTAAATGTACTTTTGTTTCAATCCCATTTACCTATTCTGGTCATTGGCTGGACATTAATAAAATTATCCTATCTTATCTGCATGTGATACCTTATATATGTCCTTGAATTGTTACTACTTTCCATATTTTTCATATTTTCTATTTCAAAACAAAACCAATGCCCCTCTGGGTTTCTGTTCCTTGATAGGAACATGACTCAAAAATGTTTCCTGATTGATTGTAGCCTTTGTGCAACTATAGATATTCCCATGTTTATTTTCTATGAAATTTTTTACTTAATGCTTAGATGTATTTTCTGTGTGGTATTATTCATTTGATTTCAATAAAATCAGATGTATTTTTATGTGGCATTTTGTCTATGTTGTACACCATGATCTTCGCATAGAGACCTAACATGATAAAGTGACATAGAAATGTTTCCAGTTAAATTAGTGTATACATATGTACTAATAAACCACGAATATCTAAACAGGTTTCAGTTGCCACTGAAGATGATATTCATGAAATAGACGTATCTTCCCGTGTTGCAAATAAAGAAAAATTCCAAAATTTCCATGTAGAGCCAAGTCCAAACATCAGAACATCCCCAGTTTATGTCGATGTTGGAAAATCTTCACAGCGCATTGACTCTAGAAGTATGAGAATATCGGACAGCATGAAGGTCGGCAGTGTGAGAGCACAACATGAGTTTCGCAACTTACAGTCTTCGATAGAAAGAGCTATGTCAGATGTATTTGATATTTGTATGCCGAAAGATGATACAATGATTGGTGGAGGCAAACCTGTAAAAATAGGCTCCTCTTTATATGTCCAGACTAAAGATAATAAAAAAAGTACTGATTATCATGGGGGAAAAAAGGAAATCCAGGTCTTGAAGTCGGGTATGGTCTTGCTAAAGAATTGGCTCAGTCGAAATGATTAGGTGCTTTGTCAACCAGAAAGCAATTTTCTATTTGGGTGATATAAATATTACATATCTGTTTTAAATGGATGATTCTAGATCATCAGAAAATAATAGAATTGTAGTTACAAGGATGAAAATAAGCAAGATGAATCTCATAGCAGCCAAGATGTTAAATGTTCATGAGTTTTGAATTTCTATAAATATTATATATCTGTTTTAAGTGGATGATTCTAGATCATTAGGAAAGAAGAGTATTGTAGTTACAAGGCTGAATGAGTAAGAAGATTCTCCCATCAGCCAAGTTTTTGAGTGATTATTGGTTTTGAACTTATATAAAATTATCCTATCTTATCTTGTACCTTGGGACTCTATTGACTTTTGACTTATGAAATGTTGATTTGGATGCTTGTTGAATATGGCTTGCAATTTTTGATAAATTAGTGTAGGAACAAGTCAATTTCCCTGATTGGTGGGTTGTATTTTTAATATAGCATTTACCTAAGTTTATACATTAGGTTATTATACCATTTCATGAATTTCCACAGGCCATTACGGTTCTTTTGACATTCTTTATAGAGTTGCTTGTATTATAGATTTTTTGGAAAATATTTTGAATAAAATGGTTCCTTGAACTCTTAATATAAATAGAGAATGTACATATTGGGCATTTTTTATATGCCACCACTAGCTAGTCTGACAATGGGTCGACCCTGCTACCAAGATTGCCCAAGAGCATTGAGAGAAACAAAAGAGCCACTTGGGCATACAAGAGTGCTAACCACAGACTAAATTGCATATGGAGATGACATATTCATGTGCTCCTAGACTGGCACTATTATTGGGCCTCATAAGGTAAGATATATTTCCTTTTTCATGTTCATTCCAAGGAGATCACTTTTATTTTAATTATTTAAGTTGTTAAATGATTGACATTTATTTGAAATTTGAACTAGGACACAGTACTAGCTATTGTGAGTACATATATTCTAGTTCTTGTAGTCATAGTTACTCTGTAAAAGGTCAGATGCATCTCCTGACAGTGTTGATTTCTGTGCATGAAGGTCGGATCTATCAAGTGAAACTATTTTGTGACAAGGACTATCCTGAAATTCATCCAACTACAAGGTTTTACTTCTGGATAAACATGATGTGTGAATCAGGAAACTGGGGGTGGTAAGAATTGGCTCTAATTTTAAGAAACATGGGTTTTGTAGTTTTGGAATTTTTAGTGTCGAACATGATAGTTGCAAATACTATTTCACTTTTATGAACTACAAGCTCTTTTCCTATTTTGACTTGTCCAACTAGTGAAGGTTCCAAATCTCAGGAGGGAGTGTTCTATTAATGTTTTGGATATTGGAATTGTCTTGGCTTATTCTTGGACATGAAATATTAAATATATCAGATTATCACACACTTTCTTTCTCAACCAATACATGTTGCCTATCAACAAGATTTTACAAGTAGTTCCATCTTTCCTTGGGATTTTCAGTTGGGAACACTTTATTGGTCCAATTTTTTTCATTTTTGTTTCTAGGAAATTGAAACAAAAATGCTAGGTAGAACACTGCAGGTAGAACTGATACTCTTTTAAATGCTAGGAAATTGGTGGCATGAATATACAGTGGAAGATATTTTGAAGCAGTTAAAGAAAGAATTGGCATTTCCTCAAAACTAAAAACTGCCACAACCTACAGAAGGTACCTTCTTCTAGAAAGTGCTTCGTTACTATTATTGTGGGCATTTTGAGTTGCTTTGGAACCTGATGAAGAATTTTTGGATCAATTGGACATCATTTTAATGTAAATTGACTTTTTTCATAAATCTCGAAGTTATGGATGTCCTGGACATCAAACCTTATTGTAGATTTGTTACTTTTCAATTAACTATTAAATCTAGTCGTTTGTCTATATTTGCGGTTGAGTCAATGCAATAAAGAGACATTATATTATGTTATTATTTTCTTCTAAAATTCAAACGTGATGTTTAAACAATGCTGAAGATATGATAAAGAGATAATTCTTGAAATTGATCTTTAAACAATGTTGAAGATATTCAAAATGGAGCCATTGGTTGGGAACTAGCTCTTGTCACCACTTCAAGCTCTAATTCTAGTGTGCAAGCATAAAGTAAATCGGTAATCCCAACTTTCTATATAGTTTGTTGTTCCTAGAGGACTTATTGGTGTGGGTACTGTTGAGCCCAGAATTGGCCCTTTTTTACCATCATTTATCATCTTCCCTTCCCTTGTCTCACACCAATTACCTTGGCAATTCGACTTATTGTCCTTATCTTATTCCCCAATTTACCAAGGTATGGCCGATTATTGTTTTATTGTATTAATACTTATGATTGTGATGATTAAAGCTGTGCATCTCTTAATTTGTGCTAACATGATGCGATTTATGAAGGTAGTAAGACAAATAGACTGCAGAAAGATCGGAGCTGAACAAGTCATGGAGGAAGGGACGTCCATTGCTTGTAGAAGGTTCCTTGGGACTCAAATCGTCAATCAAGGCACAGTCGTGGCAGGGCAGCTGTAACATAAAGTGCTATCTTAAGTATGTCGCTGCTCGAATCCAACTGTGAGCTGGAAGGACCGCCACTCTTGGGACAGTTAATAACTCCCCTCATATTTGGATATTTCAGTTCTTCCATGCATTGTAACAGCTAGATTATTTAGGGCGCCTGAAGATCAGAGATCTTCATGGCTGCCCAATTATAGGTTTAGATGTTGCAAATTGTATGTATAAATATGTGGGATTGCCTCGATCGAGGGGTTGGACAGCAGACAATTAATTTATCTTGTATTAGCAACCGAGCTGAAACTGTGTACTCATTCTTCTGTTAATATAAGGAGTTACTTCTGAGTTAAAGAGAGTGTTGTTCGACCAGCGTCTCTGTGTGAAGACTGGGCCCGTCTTCCACAGAGATTGCTGCGTTAATTTAGGATTTCATCTTTCTTGTTGTGTGATGCTTTGTCTTTCTTTTGTACGCAGCAGCAATATTTATTGTGTGGATTTCTTAGTAACGATTATATTTCCGTGAGATTGGTGAATGGTATCAATAACAGTCGACTGAGTCAGGTTTGTTTTACACACTTCAATTTCTGTTCACACTGCCGTGTTCATCCTACAGCTGAAACGTAATCCCAGGAGCTCTTACAATTTAGCTTTCCTGTTATGTGTTGATTGATTTATATTCTGCAATTCAGTTTCTTAGAACAGTTGTTTCAATCTCCTTCATTAAAATTCTAGAGTAATGTGCAGGTCATGCTTTATGATTCCCAGCTTGATTAGATTAGACAGTTGATTATTTTAGAATGCGGATGAGATTTCCTTCTTGCAATTGTTGATTAGATCTGATACCATTTCTCTTTGATGCATAATAGAAAAGAATTGTAGTATAGCAGTTAGAAGGCAATTGGGATTGCAGAGATTCTTTGGATGAATATGGATGATAGAAGATAAAAGTATTCACTTCTAATGGTTTTGTGTTTAAGCATATATTGTGCACTTGTCCTTTGAAATAAAAAGACTTTCTCGGGTTGACAATAAATTTCATACGCTCTGTGTGTTTGATATTTAATTATCTGCAATTAGAGTGCTTGACAGGTACAACAATAGATCCACATTGACACGTGTTGACGGGATTGTGGGGCAAGTCCTTCGAGAAGTTGGAGATCTACCCGATGCATTTATTGAGCTTGAGGCATATTTATTTATAGATTAGTGCATTGGCTTGATGGATAGTGTTTATTTGAATATAATCTTTGTTGTGTTTTTCCCATTTTTTTAAAAAAATTTAGGTGCCTTGAAAATAGATATGAGCATGTAGGTAGCTGATGAGTGATTTTAAGCATGGTTGTATTTGGAAATATAAATCAGATTTTAAGCATGGTTGTATTTAGATCTTATTGTCTTTTATTATAATTACAAATGATGCAATCTTGTTGTTAATATTTCTCCTTTCCCCACTTCTTAAAGGGTTCTAGCTCAATGGAAGAGCGCCTGCCTTACAAGCAGGAGGTTGGTGGTTCGATTCCTCCATGACCTAATGATATTGCAATATTGGTATTTTAATAAAATATATTTTATTATGATTTATTATGGCTATAGGGAGGGTTTCAAACTGTTTTTGTATGTTTCTACAATGGGGGTTCTAAACTGCATTCATATGTCACTACAAGGACGGTTCAAAACTATCTGTGTATGTTACAACGAGGGGGGTTCAAAACCCCCCCTGTAGGTTTATATGAGGGGGGTCTATAACTACCCCCAAAGGTTTGTAAGATGGATTTTTAGGGGAGGTTTCAAACCATCCCTGTAGGTGTTTACGAGGGGGGTTTCAAACTGCCTCTATAGGCCTCTACAAGGGGGGTTCAAAACCGCCCCTATAAGCCTCTACAAGGGGGGTTCTAAAATGCCCCTATAGGTCTTTACAAGGGGGGTTCCAAACTGTCCCTATAGGACTATATGAGGGGGGTTCACAATCGCTCCTATAGGCCTCTACGAGGGGGGTTTGACACCGCCCCTATAGTCCTCTACGAGGGGGGTTCCAAACCACCCCTATAGGTTTGTATGAGGGGGCTTATGAGGGGGGTTCACAACTGCCCTCGTAGGTCTCTATGAAGGGGGTTCAAAATCGCCCCCTTAGGTCTCTATGAAGTGCTCTACGAGGGGGGTTCAAAACCACCTCCATAGACCTCTACGAGGGGGGTCACAAACCGCCCCCAAAAGTCACTTTTGGGGGCGGTTCCAATCTCGTCAAAAACCACCCTTAAAGGGAAAAACCTTTAACATCGGTGCCTTTAGGGGCTGTTTTCCCAAAACTGCCCCCAAAGCCAAACCCCCCCATAGGTCACTTTTGGGGGGGAAGACAACCCCCCCTTAAGGCCAAAAATGTAGTAGTGGTGGTTGTAGGAGCCCTGCTAGATGAGTATGCTCTACTTTATTGTGCTAACATTCCACACATGATCTGACATACTACATCACTTCTTTATTTATCCCTTTCCATGTGAACCTTTCCCTCATTTCCTTGTAAGTATTCACAAACCATGGATGTCCTGTTAAAGGTACATCATGGGAATCTTCAAGAATCTTCTTCTTTAGTATGGATTCTGGAACTACAAAAATCCTATCCTTATAATAAATGACATCATCAAGAATATTATAAGCATCATCATAAATTAATCCATCAAATCAGTCATAAACAAACCAATTCTTGTTGTATTCTACCCCAACCTGTACTTTCCAATCATCTTGAAATTTCAGCAATGCAAGTGTGGGTTTTCTAGAAAGTGCATCAGCTACAATGTTCATCTTACCCTTCTTATACTCAATCTCAAAATTAAATGCTTGGACCTTGCTTACCCACTTCTATTTTCTATCATTCAACTCCTTTTGGGTTAGGAAGTGTCTCAAACTGTTGTGGTCAGTCTTGATGATAAACTTACCTCCCACCAAATACTGTCCAAACTTGACTAGCGCATGCAATGATGGTTAGCATCTCTTTGTCATAAACTAAATAAACCATTCATGTGGCTGCAATTTTATGCTCTCAAAGGCCAAAGGATGCTTATTTTGCATCAATACAACTCCAATACCATTCCCTAAAGCATCACACTCAATAACAAAAGGTTGAGAAAAAACCGGAAGTGCAAGAACAAGACAACTACTCATTACCTCCTTCATTCTATTGAACACTTGTTTAGATTCTTTCGACCAATGGAAGGCTAATTTCTTAGTGAGATCTATTAAAGGAGATGTCATCTTGGAAAATCCTTTGACAAACTTCCGGCAGTAGGTGCATAGCCTAATGAACCCTCTTAGTACAGTGAGATTTTTAGGACTAGGCCAATCTAGAATGGCTTGTATCTTTTCCATGTGAACCTTAACTCTATCTTGACCAATCACATGACCAAGATACAAAATCTCACTCATTCCAAACGCACACTTGGTTAGCTTTGCATAAAAATATTGATCAGCCAAAATTGTTAGTACAATATCCAAATGAAGCAAATGCTCCTCCCAAGTCCTACTATGGATCAAAATATCATCAAAGAAAACAAGTACAAACTTACGAAGATGCTTTCTAAACACTCTGTTGATGCAAGATTGAAAAGTTGAAGGTGCATTTGTTAGGCCAAAAGGCATAAACAGAAACCCAAAGTGCCCATGGTGAAACCGAAAAGTAGTCTTATGTATGTCTTCTTCTTTCATGCTTATTTGATGGTATCCAGCTCGAAGATCAATCTTATAAAAGTACTTGGCCCCATGTATCTCATCCATAAGATCATCAATCCTTGGAATAGGATATCTATTCTTGATAGTCTTCTTGTTGAGAGATATATAATCTATGCACATCCTCATGGTCCCATATTTATTCTTCAGAAGGACTACCGATGAGGCAAAATGACTTGAACTTGGTCTTATGAACCCCAAGTCATTTGAAGTCTCCTTGTTTTTTCTGCTCACTATTTGGTTCAGATTTTAGTGGAGATTCTTCATTCACTTCTTGGATGAAAGAATACATGGTTGAATATTTTGATGCATATCACATCCTTTTGGAGCAGCATTATAGGACATGGGATCCTCACCTATGTCATTGGAGCAGATTTGATTGGTCACTTGAAGCTTGTATGCACTTGGAAAATTGTGGTCTACTTGCTTGGAGGTATAAGCACTTTCATGACTCTTTGATGAAGCATATCCTTGATGTACATTTTCATTATGTTGTTATGTACTTTGATGATATATATTTGGTACTCATGATGTTTGGAAGGATGCATACAAGAAAATGGGATCCAGGAATCCTCTTAACTAATGGTGTGGGTTGGAGAGCACTCTTAATTATTGGGGTGCAATACAAGCAATGGGACCCTGGAATAATTTTTATCTCATTGCTTTCAAATTTTTTTTTGGGAAACAAGCAGTATGGGAGATGGATTTCCCCACTTAATAAAGTTATTTTTATCAGAGTAGTGCAGCAGCAAGCATGGTGGTTCCTCTCTAAAATCTTCATGGAAACTCAAAGACTCAAGGTTGGGCAATTCAATGGCAACTTCAAAGAATTATACAGAAAGCAGGTTCTTCAACACCCATGTTTAAAATTGCTTGAGGACAAGCAATATTGGGAAGGGAGGATTTGTCATGTCCCAAATTTGGCATTGGGTCACAATGGCCTAATCACATTAGCCCTATTCATTAGAGTTTGTCAAATTGATGCTAAAGGTCAAATAATTGCCAAGGAGGAAAATTACTAGTTTCCTAGGTTTGGGGTGGAAGCTTTGGGATTTGGAATAATGGGGATAATAAATTATGTTTGAACATTAGAATGGAATAAATATTTAATAAAGGAGCTAAATAAATATATACAAGTGAAAATCAAAGTGGCATTTCATGATGAAGACACATGGAGGAAGTGGGACCCACATATGGCTAGATTTCCCCACTACATTTGGCATCATTCTCTCACCAATTCGAATTCAAGGTGAATGGTAACATACTTGGGGGAGTCCAAAAGGTATTATTCATTGCATGACTCATCCAAGGTCGAAATATAGAGGAAGAGTAACTCCCATGGAAGAGGAAGAGGCAATTTGGAGCTAGTGAGACACTTGGGCTAGATTCCCTAGCTCTATGACAACAATGATGAAGATGCTATGACACCTATGACACAAATCAGACCTGAAGGCTGACATATGACATATATGACATGTCAGGGCTAAAAATAGACTCCAAGAGGGCGCTCAAGGGTGTTAGGGCAGCTAAGATGCTTCCACATGTGATTTGGTGGAAGTGGGAGACTAGGAATTGTTGTACAAGTGGCGTTCTTTGGAATCTCTTCCCAACTTGAGTTGGCATGAGTCTCTTGGAAGGAATTCGACCCATGGAGGACATTAGAAGTTTATAAATGTCAATAACAAAGAAGGAAACCGGCTTTTGATCATTTGTAGAATTTGCAATTGCATTTGTGAAGAGGGAGAGCTAGTGGATGACTAGTTTCTTGCCTTAGCCAATTTCGAGGGTGAAAGATTCCCATCCAAGTTGGTAATTGGAAAGGCCATTCAGAAATTTCATTTGGAGCTTTAATGGAGTCTTTATTTGCAGGTGTAATCTACAGGGCAGCTCATGGTTTCTTCTATTGCAGCTCACTCCTTCAACCATTTCCGGTTTTGATGGCATATTCTTGATCCTTGAGGGAGGGCGTTTTTGGTGAGCTATTGTACTCTTTGGGGAAGCTTTTAATGCCCCATTTCTTTTTTAATATGAATTAAATACTCTGTTCTTCATCTCCAAAAAGTTTCAGGTCGAAATTCCAAGTAGAAATGTATAAATCTCATTTTTAATGGAAGAACAATGCCATTTCCCCACTACCTTGTTGTGAACCAATGTGTTGATGATGATTTCGAATGAATGGATGATTCTCTGATGAATTTGTGATTAATGGACTTCCATGGATGTATTTTACAAGTTTCATGTACTGTACTTGAGCATTTGAAGTATTTTTACTTAGTTTAATTGCACTGGGAGAAGAAATAGTGCCATTTCCCCAAGGGTCGAATTGGTGATTTTTGCAGTTGAATGGGAGAGGGTTGGAACAGATATAATAATCAATTAATGGTGCACATGAGACCTTAATAAAATCATTAATACATTTCCTACCTCTGTTCATAAATTTGAGTGGCTTTGGAGGCATTTGGGAAGCCATTTTCAATACTTACCCCAGGGGGATTTGAACCCCAAATTACTAGTAAAATTGCATACTTGGTACAGAATCTTAAGAGAGTTTGCAGAGGTATTTTGGTGGCCATATATCATCCCTGAACATAATATTCAAGTCTTAATATCATTCATACACCTTTCTTGAATATTTGAATGCATTTGGAGTCAATTCGAGACATAGAGACCAATACTAGTCAAAGGCAAATTACTAGTAAAGTTACCTACATTGACCAGAATTGAAAGAGTATTTGCAGAAGTGTTTTAAAGGTACAAAGGCATCCCTAAAACACATATTTATGTTCTAATATCATTCATATACCTTCTCAGAAGATTTGGGATCATTTGGGGCAAATTTGGGACCTAGAGATCGAAACTAGTCAAAGGTCGAACCAAGGAAAAAAGTGGAAAATTGCAATTTTAATAAAATTCCTAACAAGGGACATTACACTGGTATCAGAGCATGATCTTGGCACCTGATGTGGTATAATATTCATGAGGACAATAATTCAGGTACCACCATTAGATATTGAAACCAAAAGTGCTTTTGTTGAAGAAAAAAAAAAGGGTAGGAGAAGAAGAGCAAATGTTTTGAGGAAACTATGACTAGGGATGAAAAGGGAGCCTCATATGATGGTGAGGAGCATATAAAAATTATGAAAACAATATTTGAAGATATGACCAAGCAACTTAAGGAAGGATTCGAATTGTTTTCTATCGAACTTGTGGAAAAAATTATTGATTTTAAGGAAACCAAGGGGAAAAATGCATCAGCTTGCTTGAAGGAGCAAAAGGAAGAGACATCACAAGATCATGAAGAAGATTCTATTGAAAATATGGAAGATCATTTTGAGACACCTTCTAGCTTAGACATGAACCAAAGAGCATCTACTGATGGATGCTTAAACTATGAAGGAGTACCTACTGATGGGTGCTCACACCTCTATGTTGGTGACATAGAGATCACTTTTGAAAGTGTTGCTGCAAGCCCAAGTTCCATTAAGCATGATAATGAATACCTTGTAGCAGTTGAAGAAGAACCAAGATCAACTTCCCCATCACCACTTGAGCTTCATGAAGTTGGTCCAATCAAAATTGAAGAAGATGAGAAGGTTCATTTGCAAGAGCCTCATTTTCTTGAAGGGTCCTTAAAGATGAATGAAAATAAGATCCAAGAGTCCCTCATAATTCTCCATGACACTCAAGCATTGGTGTCAAATTCTTGTTGGAGAGATACATCATTGGAGGAAACATCTTTCCTTGAAGACATGGAGAAGATTCAAAGAGCAATGTGCCATATCAAAGGTAATTTCATGTCTTTGCTTTTTGATAGAAACCATTTGTTTGAGCTTAATGAATTGTTACATGATGCATATTTGAAGAATAATGAGGATATTCATAAGCTCACAATTCAAAATGAGCAACTTCTTGAAAAGTTGCAAGATACTTGTTTTTCCTCCTATGTTTCAGATTGTCAAATGGTAGATTGTTTGGAGGATTCTCATGACATGGTGGATCATGAGAAATGTGGGAATTTGAATGTGCTTAATGTGTTTGAAGATGAACTTGAAGAGATCCAAACACTTGATGTGGTGGAAGAGGAACTTGAATTGTCTCTTGATGAAGGTTATGCAATTTTTAAAGAAAAGCATGATTCCTCTACATTGGAACCAAACTATGACAAAGAGTTCATACTTTTGAAGGAGCTGCATGATACTACCCATATGGATCCTTCCCATGATGAAACTTCTGTACTTTTTGATCATTTGGGTGATTTGGTTCATTCTCCTACATCCTACAATTCCATGTTTTGCAACATTAGTCTCAATGAAGTATGGGTGAAAGGGTTCTTTTTGATGGTACCACATGAGGAGTATGGAACTCCTAGATTTACTTTTTATGATGACATGGTTGGAGCACATTCTTCTTCACATTTGAAGCAACATTATTTGTCACTTTATGATGATGCAAATCTACATGGATGCACCTATGATATGCATTTGAGTCACTTGAAGACTCATGGTTTTTCTTACTCAACACTTGATTCATTTGATGTTGGACGAACTTCATCCAACACTTGGAAGAATAGATTTATGATTGGAGAACATTTTTGTTGCAAGACACATACTTTGTTATATCTTTATGACTCTCACGTTCAGGGATGTATGGGTGAGACTTCTTTGAGTCATTTGAAGTCTCCTTGTTTTTTCTGCTCACTATTTGGTTCAGATTTTAGTGGAGATTCTTCATTCACTTCTTGGATGAAAGAATACATGGTTGAATATTTTGATGCATATCACATCCTTTTGGAGCAGCATTATAGGACATGGGATCCTCACCTATGTCATTGGAGCAGATTTGATTGGTCACTTGAAGCTTGTATGCACTTGGAAAATGGTGGTCTACTTGCTTGGAGGTATAAGCACTTTCATGACTCTTTGATGAAGCATATCCTTGATGTACATTTTCATTATGTTGTTATGTACTTTGATGATATATATTTGGTACTCATGATGTTTGGAAGGATGCATACAAGAAAATGGGATCCAGGAATCCTCTTAACTAATGGTGTGGGTTGGAGAGCACTCTTAATTATTGGGGTGCAATACAAGCAATGGGACCCTGGAATAATTTTTATCTCATTGCTTTCAAATTTTTTTTTGGGAAACAAGCAGTATGGGAGATGGATTTCCCCACTTAATAAAGTTATTTTTATCAGAGTAGTGCAGCAGCAAGCATGGTGGTTCCTCTCTAAAATCTTCATGGAAACTCAAAGACTCAAGGTTGGGCAATTCAATGGCAACTTCAAAGAATTATACAGAAAGCAGGTTCTTCAACACCCATGTTTAAAATTGCTTGAGGACAAGCAATATTGGGAAGGGAGGATTTGTCATGTCCCAAATTTGGCATTGGGTCACAATGGCCTAATCACATTAGCCCTATTCATTAGAGTTTGTCAAATTGATGCTAAAGGTCAAATAATTGCCAAGGAGGAAAATTACTAGTTTCCTAGGTTTGGGGTGGAAGCTTTGGGATTTGGAATAATGGGGATAATAAATTATGTTTGAACATTAGAATGGAATAAATATTTAATAAAGGATCTAAATAAATATATACAAGTGAAAATCAAAGTGGCATTTCATGATGAAGACACATGGAGGAAGTGGGACCCACATATGGCTAGATTTCCCCACTACATTTGGCATCATTCTCTCACCAATTCGAATTCAAGGTGAATGGTAACATACTTGGGGGAGTCCAAAAGGTATTATTCATTGCATGACTCATCCAAGGTCGAAATATAGAGGAAGAGTAACTCCCATGGAAGAGGAAGAGGCAATTTGGAGCTAGTGAGACACTTGGGCTAGATTCCCTAGCTCTATGACAACAATGATGAAGATGCTATGACACCTATGACACAAATCAGACCTGAAGGCTGACATATGACATATATGACATGTCAGGGCTAAAAATAGACTCCAAGAGGGCGCTCAAGGGTGTTAGGGCAGCTAAGATGCTTCCACATGTGATTTGGTGGAAGTGGGAGACTAGGAATTGTTGTACAAGTGGCGTTCTTTGGAATCTCTTCCCAACTTGAGTTGGCATGAGTCTCTTGGAAGGAATTCGACCCATGGAGGACATTAGAAGTTTATAAATGTCAATAACAAAGAAGGAAACCGGATTTTGATCATTTGTAGAATTTGCAATTGCATTTGTGAAGAGGGAGAGCTAGTGGATGACTAGTTTCTTGCCTTAGCCAATTTCGAGGGTGAAAGATTCCCATCCAAGTTGGTAATTGGAAAGGCCATTCAGACCTTTAATTTGGAGCTTTAATGGAGTCTTTATTTGCAGGTGTAATCTACAGGGCAGCTCATGGTTTCTTCTATTGCAGCTCACTCCTTCAACCATTTCCGGTTTTGATGGCATATTCTTGATCCTTGAGGGAGGGCGTTTTTGGTGAGCTATTGTACTCTTTGGGGAAGCTTTTAATGCCCCATTTCTTTTTTAATATGAAGTAAATACTCTGTTCTTCATCTCCAAAAAGTTTCAGGTCGAAATTCCAAGTAGAAATGTATAAATCTCATTTTTAATGGAAGAACAATGCCATTTCCCCACTACCTTGTTGTGAACCAATGTGTTGATGATGATTTCGAATGAATGGATGATTCTCTGATGAATTTGTGATTAATGGACTTCCATGGATGTATTTTACAAGTTTCATGTACTGTACTTGAGCATTTGAAGTATTTTTACTTAGTTTAATTGCACTGGGAGAAGAAATAGTGCCATTTCCCCAAGGGTCGAATTGGTGATTTTTGCAGTTGAATGGGAGAGGGTTGGAACAGATATAATAATAAATTAATGGTGCACATGAGACCTTAATAACATCCTTAATACATTTCCTACCTCTTTTCATAAATTTGAGTGGCTTTGGAGGCATTTGGGAAGCCATTTTCAATACTTACCCCAGGGGGATTTGAACCCCAAATTACTAGTAAAATTGCATACTTGGTCCAGAATCTTAAGAGAGTTTGAAGAGGTATTTTGGTGGCCATATATCATCCCTGAACATAATATTCAAGTCTTAATATCATTCATACACCTTTCTTGAAGATTTGAATGCATTTGGAGTCAATTCGAGACATAGAGACCAATACTAGTCAAAGGCAAATTACTAGTAAAGTTACCTACATTGACCAGAATTGAAAGAGTATTTGCAGAAGTGTTTTAAAGGTACAAAGGCATCCCTAAAACACATATTTATGTTCTAATATCATTCATATACCTTCTCAGAAGATTTGGGATCATTTGGGGCAAATTTGGGACCTAGAGATCGAAACTAGTCAAAGGTCGAACCAAGGAAAAAAGTGGAAAATTGCAATTTTAATAAAATTCCTAACAAGGGACATTACAAAGGTCCATTGGTGGGGCCTTGGCCTTGAGCTCCTCATCAGGGCCGCTTATGCAATTACAATTTACATTTACCAAAACAATAATAATAAGGATCAAAATATGGGGGTGTTACAGTCCCCAAACACCTTCTTATGTTTATGGAGCAGCTTCTGAATGTCTTTAGGATAATGGGCTACTTCAAATGAGTTTCCCTTTGTGGTTATTAGGCATTCTGTAGCCCATTCAATATCTCCATGCCTTAGAATGGATCTCATACTATGTGCACTCAACACTTGTTTGGGATAGGTGTTGATTCCCTTCAACACTTTCTATTTTCCATTTTCTCCCTTGAATGCCATTTCAAGGATTTGGTAGTCTACTAAATGCTTCCCAATGGAGTGCAGCCATTGCACTCCCAAAATCATGTTAGTATCAGCCACATCAACAACATAAAAACTATATGTAATGGTATCTTCTCCTATACAAATCTGCAATTTAGGAATCCATCTACAACAGCTCATGGAATGATTACCTAGGATGATAACAGTGAAGCCTCCAAATTTTTCAGTGTGTTTATTCCTTCTTTCAACCAAAGTTGAATCAATGAAGTTGTGTGTTGCTCCTCCATCCACTAACACAGTTACTGATTTTCCTTGAACCACTGCTTTGAATCTGAGTGTATGGTAGTGAGGCACTCCTGAGAGTACCTCAATATTGCTCACCTTTGGAGTAGGTTCTTCTTCCGCAGTCTCATAGGCCACTTTTGCATCTAATGGGGCATCTTTTGCTTCTTCCTTAGCTTCACTCTCTGAGTAAACTTCAATGTAATGTGCCTTTCCTTTGGCACATCTATGTCCTGGAACCCATGGCTCCTAACATGTGAAGCACAACTTCCTACTTCTCAATTCACCCCTATCCTTAGCATAGTTATCCTTTCTGAAATTTCTAGAAGGACTCTTCATAGGTGGTCTTTGGTTCTTGAACTGAGTAGGACCAACAGTCCTTGGAGGAAATCTGGTCCTTGGAAGAGAGTCTTGCAAGTCTCTGGTTCGACTTAGTACATCTTGTAAGGTATTGGGTCTGTAGGCTTTCACCAAACCTTTCAAAGGTTCTAATAACCCTTCAGTGAACAATAAAATCAGCCTAGCTTATGAAATATTAGAGACCATCACAACTAATTTTTGGAACTCAGAGATGTAAGCTTTGAGAGTTCCAGTTTGAGTCACATGTGCTAGTTCTCTGAAGGTGATCTCATGATCTCTTCTTACAAACCTTTTAGCCAACCTTCTTGTGAACTCTTCATAGGTGGTCACTTGGTCATGCCAAAGACTCTTTAGGACATGAAACCACCAGTAATTTGCTTCTCCATCTAAGTGTAGAGTATCCATATTGATGGCATCTCTTTCAGCCATAGGATTCAACTGAAAATATGTGTCAAGTTTCTGAATCCAAGAGTTAGCAGTACATTTATGAGAACCATCAAAATAGGATAGAGAAATCTTACCAATGGAATTTCTAAGTTTGAAGTTCTGATTTTGCATTTTGTAGCCTCCTCTTGGTTTGGACTTGTATTGTAGGTCACAAAAGTCCTTGAATGGTAAGGTACTTCTAGATTCTTCATTCAAAGTAAGGTAATCAACAATCATTCTAAGAGGAACTAAGGACTCCTCTTAGATGGTTCGTAGGCACTCACCACCGATGGAGATGAGTCCAAGGTACAAAGACCTGTGGGTCTATCCTCTGGAATAGATATGCTGGCGTCGACAGAGGGAGACCTACAACTACCAAGGCACTAATGTTTACTTAATAGGAGCACGAGGTATACAACCAAGAGGTGATAGTACTGGATGTGAGACTGACAGAATTTGGGGGGATACGAGGGTCGTAGAGTGGGGGGACTCAAACTTCCATTATTTAGAGTATGACGGCAAGGATGAACTAGAAGCATATGAGACTAACTTCGGGAAAGGGGATCATAGGTTAAGGGACCAAGGATTTTGACTACAATGGGGGAGACTTAGGGGGGAAAACTGATGAGTGATATCAGGAGACTCCAAGGGTGACACTTCGTAGAATACTCTGAACAAAGGAGACCATGCTGGTGGTGTTTCCATAATGGGGGGGGCTAGATTTGATCTATCGTGGCACCGAGAGGCACCGTTTGGGCCTTCTTCATGGTTTAAGGAGCTTAAAGAAGGGATAGAAGTGTGCTTAAAAATGGTACTACCATGTGGATTTGTACGATCCCAGGACAACGTATGCTCGTGAGTGCTTTCAATTTTAAGGAGTCTGAAAGCGATAAGAAGACTCTGAATATGGTGATAAGGTACCGTCATGTGGATTTATATGAGCCTAGGACGGTGATTGATCGTGGTCGCTTTCAAGTTTAGAGAGTCTGAAAGCAATAAGAAGACTCCAAGGGGGTTATTTTCCGTGTGTTAGTGTCCAAATCCCAAAACAACATAAAATTATGAAATGAAGAACTCTTCTAGATGATGTGACTAGAGTATTCCTTTTTTGTAATTAGTCTACCAGGTCCAAAAAAGGGTTAAACTTATACCATATAGATGCCCTTTCAGATACTTTAACGAGCTTAAAAGGAATCAAGATTGCTCGAAGATATTTTCATTCTTTTAGGAGTCAGAAAAGAGATTAACAGAGACTCCCTGGGGGCCTTTTTCGTAAAGGAGTTGCTCGTCCCGAAAAAAGAATAAAAGTATACGGAACATATGTAATAGCCAAGCAAGGAGGAAGTGTTCAATCAAGGGAAAACCATGGGAACCAAGAAAGAAGGGGTGTGGGAAAACTAATGGGGTCTCCTTGCGGGTTGATGAAATGGTGGAAAAATAACATAATAAATATAGTAGGGATGGAGCGGAGGGCTCATAGATAGGCCGCGATATAAAAAAATGGCGAAAAATGACTACGACCTATGTGGAACGCAAACTGAGGTGGCAAGGGGCATGGAAACAATGCCCAACAATTTTTAAGTGAGAGAGAGAAATGATCTAAAGCATCATCACGGGCTTGAAATTATGAATCCAGCGGTGCAAATAGTGCGAAAAATGGAGGTCATATGACCCCATAATGGTCAAAGAAAAAATTAGGGTAAAAATGACTATAAATAAAGGGGAGCCCACCAAGCATAGGATGTGTTGGCGGGGAGAAATGATGAACCATAGGGTTGGAATACTAGGCATATAAAATCAAATCAAATATACAAGTGACACATGACCTCGAAAATGGTCGAGATCAGGTATGTGAAAAAGTGAGCAGGGTTAACTTCCCGCCCCCATGCTATAGGCATAGGGTTTGTGATTGTGGATCTAATATGTGTTGGGATGAGAAGTGGGATTATTGAAATGTAGAGATAAATGTGATGGGGCAGGTTCAAAATGATTGAGAATTCCCCCTATCCTAGGTTCGAGGTAATCTATTATTCCGCCTAACTCATAGGTGTCAATGTGGTGCAGATGCTGTCTCAAAGAGGGATCAAAAGGGCGTCGACCAACTGCTGGCGGGGGAGTACCATGACACTGTGGGTTGTGGTGGAATACTGAAGTGATGATATGATGATGGGGGATTCCACTTTCAGGGTATATTTCCCCAGTAGCGCCGACAAGAATGATGTTGATGATGAGTAGGAATGTTTTTGGGCCTTCCCCCATGTTGTGGACATTATGACATTTTATGATGATATGTATATATGATGGTATTTTATTTTATTTTATGATGTTATATGCCTATATGATGTATATATGCATGTGGATGGTATGATGATTCATTTGTATGGTTTACTTCCTACATATTGTGATTGATGTGCCAGTCTAGAATATGATTAGCCATTTGGTCTGCAACACTGTTATGATCTCGTGGGACATGAGTGAATGTAATGGATTCAAACTATATGATCATTTTTTTAGTGCACAGGAACTTTCTAAAAAAGGAAAGTATCCCATACCTGGTAAAAGTTGTTGAGTTGAGCGACAAGGAGTTGGGATTCAAGAAACACATGAAGGTGACTTATGCCCAACCAGAGAGCCGCAGTCAAGAGACCGGTCATAGCATCGTACTCGTCCTAGTTTTGGTAGCTGCAATGATACACACTCCGTTGAGGTGGATAAAATCGTGTGAGGGGGAATATAATACCCAAACCATGGAGGCAAGGTTTGGAGGCCACCTACTTGCGCTGTCGGCGAAAATGACATAGAATGGTGGAGCAAGATCCATCTGTGGTCATGCATGGAAGCAAACTGTAAGGTTCTGGATGCAAAAAGTGGAAAGAAAAAATAAGAGAAAGCTATACAACACGGACTATGGGGTCCGGAAAAAGTGTTAAGGGTAAAATCGTTTAGTATACAATGTGCTACGAGGGTTGGTCACAGGGTTCCCTTCAGAGTCGGTAAGGATGTATGCCCCCTTGCCGAGGCAGGTTTGGATAATGTATGGGCCTTGCCACATGGATTCAAACTTTCCTTTTCCGTGCTTTTCATGAGCTTGGTCATAAACAAGTACTAGATCCCCTTATCAGAAATTGCGGTGGTGGACATGTTTGTCATAATGGGATTTAGAGCGATGTTTGGTAGCCTCAGTGATTTGTAAAGTTGCCCGACGATCTTCGTTGGCTTGATCCAAGAGGATTAAGCATTGCTCAAGTGGTGAAGTGTCTGGTAGAAGTTCAACAACAATGTGTAAAGTGAGAATATGAAACTCGATGGGGAGAATTTGTTGTGGGGAAAATGCACCTATAGTTCAGGGGAGAAACTACCAACTTACGGTGATAAAGATAGACTTACAAGCATTCTGCAAGTATAACTAATAAATGAAGAGATTAGGGTTTAGAGATGTAGGCACCTTATTCAGAAGGTTGATCCTAGCTTTTCCTCCCTCGCTCTTCAATGCTTATCCAGTGTCGCAATGCCCAGACCTGCAAAACAACTTGATACCTTTCTCAAATACATTTGACTACATATATAATACTGATATCTATAATGGAAAGAGACATCAAACTATAATCAAACAGTGATCAAATCTTAAGACACATTAATAGGTCATATTTGGAAAGAGAAGAACGTCTGATCTTTATTAATGAATGAAAGCAAGTACATACAATTATATCTTCCTTCAAGCTTGGCACTTCACGAAACCTAGATTCAAGGTCTCCTGCTTCCGTTCTCCAAGGATCCCAGCCTCTAAGCAATTGTACTAGGGTTTACCAAAACTGAAGCACAAGAGAGGGGGATGAGGGTCTCCATTCCTCCAGCATAACTTTGCAATTAGGCTTGCTCCCTTCACATGGCCCTTCTACCCTCCTTATATAATCAATGAGGAAGAGGAAAAGAAGTTATAACCACTCAAGAGGTTTCCCAACCAACTTAACTTACTCGAATTTCGAGATTTTGACCAAAACAAGAGTGTACCCTACTCTACAGTATACAAAGTCGCGTACATATGGCAATGGGCGCTACTTTAAATGAGACAAAGTCGCGTACACACGCTACTATTATAACAGTAGAGTCGCGCTCATAGTGAAAAATGGCCAAAAACAGGCTTTTCTGCTCATTTTCAGGAGATAGTTTGGTCTGGAAAAATGTTCCTAAGGGTCATATACATCAAATGGGTCAAGAATGAGGTAATTTCAACCATTTTTAGTGTCCCAAATGACTCCTCCATCCACAATTGTCCTGTTGTGTGACTGAAATTGATCTCAAGAAGTGTCATCATGCGACCAAGGGAAGCAAGTGTCGTCACGGACGGAGAGGTGTCATTTCAAGATATAACAGATGCCCCCTAATGTATGAGGTCAGAGGGAGTATGGGAAACGATGGCCGAAATACATTATAAATAAAAAAGAGTTGAATCGTGGAGGAACGGAGAAACCAAGAATCATAGGCTCAAATGAAGTACCTGAAAGCAAAGGCAAAGTCAGACAAATTTATCCATGGGGTAACTGTCCATGTTCAAATGGTGGAACATGATCTCCAAGAGGATACAATAATGATCCAAAATACTGATGCATATATCATGGCCACTAGAATACAAGCGTGGATCCATGAGGAACATAAGTGTAAACATACCCACATAAATACAAAGTGGATCTATGTCCAAACTGGAGAACATAGCCATAGAGAACAAGCTGGATCTATGTCTCATCAAGAGCCAAAAGGAGTGGGGCTCAGTCTTGCGCAACTTGGGCGATAACATAAACAAGGTGATGCTATCGAGGATCCCAAGGTCTTCATCCAAAAACAACCCAAGGTACAAACCTATCCATGCGAATAAATGAGTTGATGTCGAACATGGGAGATATCGTTTGATTACCGGTCATTGATGTATACCGTTAACAAACGCGAGGGTGTCCACCAATAATGAAAATGGAACCCAAGGTACCTAGTACATTCAAGCAAGTGCGAATAGATGGTCTTGCCGTCGAACACTTGAAGAATCCATCGGATAGGAGACATTGATGTATTCCCATCTATCCAATAGCAAGGGAAACTGCCACTAATGAATGCAATCCCCAAGGTACTAACCGAAACTCTAAACTTCATTCCCAGAGTACAATGAGTTGAAGTCGATGGGAAGAAGTCCGTTGGAAGGGAGGCCTTAATGCATCCTCCATCATCCAACACGAGGGACACTCAACATGTATGAGCTGATTTGGAGTAGGACTGAACACATGATGAAACATACTGACACCAAGGAATGGCCGACACATGAGGTCAAGGCAACTACAGAATGGCCGACACAGGTTATATCCTTGAACAGTGAGCACGACACAAGAGTGACTGAGGCAGCTTTTAACACAAAGAGACCACGATACAAATCTGCAATGTAAGAGACATTAACAGATTCTCCAAATGATTGGAAGACTAACCAAACGGAGGAGTAGGAACTCTGAGATCAAGTTTACCCTAAGGCCAATGCTAGAACCCAACTTGTTTGATAGACTCAAAACAGGTGCTTTGTTCAAGGAGATAGTTGACTTGCTGCCATCATATTGAAAGATATTTTGACATTCTTCCCTTCCCTTTCCTTTTTCATTTTTTAACGAGCTTGAAAAAGAACTAAAGCATGCTCGACGGTATTTTCATATTTAAGGAGTCTGAAAAACCTAGAAGAAAACTCCATACACCTATCCGTGGATTTTATATCGAGCCCGGATTGGTCTGTGCTCGGCGGTGTTTTCTTGCTTATAGAGTTGAAAAACTTAAACAGTCCTCTACTTACCCTCTCGTGGATTTCACATCGAGCCTGAGTAGGTGAATGCTCGCTTGGTGTTTTCACATTTCGAGAGTCTGAAAACCCTAAAGACGACTCCAAAGGTCCTTTTTCGTAAAGTTAGTCTCCTTCCCCGAAAAAGTGTAAAATGATGGAAGAAGAACTCTTCTAGCGCATACAAGAGTATACCTAGAGTATACCTTTTCCGTAAATTATCCACCAAGGCCCGGAAAAGGGGTAATTCTATACCTAAGTGGATGTCAGTTCAGTTATTTTAACGAGCCCGAAAAGACAACTATGCTCGGCAAACTTTTCCTATTTAAGGAGTCTGAAAAGGGCTTAAAAGAACTCCATAGGGATCTTTTCCGTAAAGGTTTAACGAGTCCGGAAAAGTAAACTCATGACCTCCTTACTGTTTTTAACGAGCTCAAAGGAGATACGAAAATGCTCATAACTTCCTTACTGTTTTTAATGAGCTCGAAGTGAAGATGAAAGAAATGCTCATAACCTACTTACTATTTTTAACGAGCTCGAAGTCAAGGCAGAAGAATGCTCGCAACCTACTTACTGTTTTTAACGAGCTCGAAGTAAGAAAAGAATGCTCGAAATGGGAGGAAACGAGTGTCAGGGACATGCAAAACTAGCTCCAAGCGCATGGAACAAAGCTATGCCTAATGCAAGGAACATGGGCAAGATAAGGACACTGAGGGTGTGTCTCCTCCAGGTAAAAGGTGTCAAATTGAAAAGGAAAAATGATACAGGGATTAGCGGAAATGAGATTGGAGATGGAGGCTTATACAACGAGCTAAAAGCGTGGAAGCCGGCTTCAGGCTCATTAGCGCAAGCAGGATCATAATAGATGCATATGAAATTTGAACACAAAGATGGGAGCCTTATCAGGGATGGCCAGAAATATATGAGGAAGAAAGATATGAGGCTTCTTCTCAAAGTCATGGTGAATCTAAAAAGGCTCCCGAACCTATGAGAAAAACTCAGCATGGGCACCAGAATGGCATAAGGGTGCTGACTAGGATGACCCATGTTAGGTAGGTTCTGCTGTCGGACTGGTGCACAATGCATAAAGAGATGGCTATCACACCAATATCCAACAGGTTCGACCCTATGGCGAATTCGGATGGCAAAAGGTTCAAATGCAACATAACAGCGGGGAAGCCTAAACCTATATGCAAGGTTCTGAATATACCTGACATGGTCGCACAAGGTGTCGAAAAGGACCAGTAAGCAAGTATACATCCAGCTAAGAATCCTGTCTCCAAGAAACATTAGTAACGGGATCATATCTAAAACATATGGAAAGGAAGACCCGATACAAGTCACTGTGGTAGAAATACTTTCAACTTCACTATCATCAACAGCAGGCATAAACAAAGCAGAGTTTTCGAATGAGGACTCTATGGTGCCCAAGCCCGAGGACTTACAATCAACAAGATCAAATTCAGGATGAAGATCAAAGTTGAAGGACATGATGGAATCTGCAGAAACAAATTCATCATCACGGGAGTTGAAAATTCTAGAAGCAGAATCAAACTCAGCAGGAACACCGATTTGCGGATCTATAGGAGAGTCCAAAGACTTAACAATAGGAAGATCAGACTTTAAGGTCAAACCGGGGTTGGACATAACTGCAACTGGATCAACATCCAAATGAATGGCAGACTGTACTATAGACTCTAGAAAAACTTCATCGGAAGGAAGTATATCATCCCAGATAGAATACATATCTAAACATTCAGATGGAGGTGTCACTTGGTCAAAAGCTGGGACCAAGTCCCGAGAAGGTAAGCATGAACTCAGAGACTTCTTCTCAGTAGCAGTTGAACTCAAGGAACAATATGCCACATGAGGCGCATGTGACATAGTAGTGCCTAATGACAAGGGATCAGACTGGTCTACAGTTGGGTAATAAGGAGGATCAACGAATGCAAGCTGATCGATGGTGACAATGTTTTCGTTATGAGGGAAATGCATCACACGAAAAAGCGTAGACACCACAGCATGCATAGCATAAACGTAATCACGCCCGAGGATCATATCAAAGTCCATAGGGTCCTTTAAAACCATAAAATCAACTAAGACTGTTTTTCCACCCAAGGTAACAGGTGTCTGACGGAGGAATCCGATCGGTTCACTAGGTCTTCTATCGAAGGTCAACGGCCAATTAACAGCTGGAATAACATTAGGGAAACCCAAATCTCTCCAAGCATAAGCGGATAAGATACTAACAGAAGCACCTTCATCAACAATACATCGATCAACCGTATGGTTCCAGATATCAACCTTTATCTGAAAAGGTGTCGAAGAAGGAAGACGAGGCTCGGCTAGACTATTCCAATCAAAGGAAACAATCCTAGGGCTTGGTAGGGGTTCAAATGGCACAGATGAAGTGCCCCCTTTTTCAGGAACATCCAAACTGGAAATGCAGAAGACTTCAGTAGTAGGTGCATCAATCTCTGAAGGACTAATGGGATCGGTCGAAGATTGCATCGATTCAATCACTTCACTCTCCGAAGGAAGAGTGGGGTCGACCAAAGATTGCATTGGTTCAACCACTTTATCAACCAAAGGTTGATCTGACTGCAGGGAATCTATAGACAACTCAGGAACAGAGGTTCCTTCAGACATGGACCACACTCTTCGTGCCTCTGGAATGGCAGGGCATCGGTGAGTAAGGTGATCTCCCTTACAAAGTTTACAAGGGAACTTTGGTTTCCGTCCTATAGGTTTAGACTCCTTTACAACGTCAGTACTCTCAGCATGACTAGCATTGGCTGACAGCTTGCCCCCAGCATGACTCACAGAGGCTGGTTGCTCAGAAGCAGAAGACTTTTGAACTAAGGACCACACTTTTTGCACTTCTGGAAGTACAGGGCACAAGTAAGTAAGGTGGTCTCCCTCGCAAAACTTACAAGGGAACTTAAGCTTCTGTTTGTTGGGTTTGTCGACAATGTCAACTCCCTCAGCATGACTTGCAGTGGCTGATCTGGTGTCTCCAGTATGACTCACAGGAACTGGTGACTTGTCATTAATATGGCTAGCAGTGATCAATGACGTGTCCTCAACATGACTGACAGTGGTTGAAGACAAACTTTCAGTATGATTTTCAGTGACTAAAATTTTTCTCCCAGCCTGACCTCCAGAGGCTGGGTGGGTGCCCCCTGCATGATTTGCAGAGGCAGGGTGCTTGCCCCCTTTTTTTGGCATCTTCTTCCTATTCTTCCCCCGTCTATTCCTTTTAGACTGCTGGTTACTAGTATTGCTACTTTCGCCACATGAGGTAGAAGGAGGAGGAGAAGATGTTACTGGCAAAGGAGGCACAGGGTTCTGATGCTCTTGATTTGAGGTGCTCACAAAAGAAGCGTCAGGAGCATGCAAGGCATTCGGAGTGGAAAACAACCAAACCGGCAGCCCAATAGTGAATCCAGGAAGATTCAGGGTAGCCATTAAGGGAGCACCAATGTTTCCAATGAATGGAACAGCACAAGGATCCCCCGGAACAGGGGTACCTTGATTGGCACTCGCCGGAATGCTAGACATAGTTTCCTGCTCAAATGAACAAGAAGTTCTCTAAGGCAAACTAAAAAAAAAAAGTAGCACAAAGAGCACACCACTAAAAAAAAGGTCCTAAGTAAATCAAACCAGGCAAACAGATGCCTTCCGGAGAAGAGTCTGGGATGATGAGGGCCCAGAACAGATCAACGAAGGATGAAGGACAGTTACCTGGGGTCCACAATACAATGACTAAGGGTGCAAGCGCTGGAATCACCCAACCGCCCTCCCAAAGACCTGCAAGGGATTTCCTCCCACGTCTGTCCTAGGTACAGCAGATATACCCTCCGCTGTCACCTGTGTATGAACCTAGAGTCTGATACTAAGGATACCACAACACCGAAAACTCCTGGGGGAACAGTCACCGGTCGAATCAGAAAGCGTGGGCAGGGTAGCTAAGCCCGAAACTCGAAAGAGTCCCCAATACGCAATCTGATCCTGGCGTATGCTCGAACAGAAAGTAGGAGGGGTATTCCCACAAACTGATCTCACATTGACCTACTGCATAGATCCCAGGCAAATTTTGAGTGAGGTGGGTTTACCTGATGATAGTCTCACTACGATTTTTGCGCAATGTGTGATCTTGGGTGGTTTAAGGTGTTTTAAACCCAAGATCCTAACCAAGACTAGTTGGTGTAGTGTAACCTAGAAAAGAAAATGTTGCTAGTTCATTTTATTAGAGTTCATTTTAAAGGTTACTTGATTACTCAAAAAGGTAGTGGGTGTGTGAGAGTGGTTATAATAGAAATAGAGTACTGAAAATGAAATATTTACCACCAAACAAATCTTTTTCTTTTCAATGCAAGTCTTAAAATTCTGATCTAGAATGCATGTGCAAATGCAATTTTTTAATCTTTTGAATGCAAAAAGGTAAAAATAAAGTCTAAATGTAAAAAATTAAACTCAAAACCTAAGAATGCAACTACTCAGGCAACTAGGTATGCAAAAGAAAATTTGTTCTTTTTGATGCAAAGCACTCTAAAATCTTTTAAGCCACTTGCAAGGTACTCTATTTAGAAAATGAATCAAAATTCTTTATGCTTTTCAAAGGTAAGAAACAAAAACTGAAACTAACTTACTATCAAAGCAAAGCAAAGAAACTTTCAGGTTCTCTTTATGAAACAGTAAAAGCTACCAAATATGACTTTCAAATTCTTATTGATGTAAGCATGCCAAACATTGGGAAAAGAGTACAAAAACTACTTTTAGACCCAAACGAAGCAAATAACCTACGAAGAAGTATGGTTTGGTAAAGTCAGGTCTGCACGTAAACAATGCAAACAAGGTCTTGAACAACAGCCAAAACACTTGAGCTTTCACTACAAAAGAAAAACTAAAAGCATAAGGGAGGACAAGAAACCAACCTAAAAGAGAAATTTCACTCAAATAGATACAAACAGGGTCAAAAAGACTCAAGAGGTTTCAAATCCAGTGGAAATGGTGCAAGCAAGTTCAATCAGACTCAAATTAGGGTACAAAACACCAAACAGGTCCAAAAACCCCCCAACTTGGGTCAACAAGCTCCAAAACTTTCCAAACAAGCCCAAAATGATCAAAAGAGGTTCAAATCATGAATGTAGGATCAGTACAAGGATGGGAGACCACTTACAGGGGTTTAACACAGACCTAAGGTCATCAGGGACCCCAAAAAATGCAGCCACAGCCCCCAGATTTGGGTCCACAACCCAAAAACTCAAAAAATCAAACCCAGATTTTGAGCGCTACTGTGTATGAAGGAAACTAGCGCTCATAGCAGTATGGGCGCTACTGTGTATGAAGGAAACTAGCGCTCATAGCAGTATGGGCGCTACTGTGTGGTACAAACAGTAGCGTACAAGAAAAAAAGTCTAAAAACGGGGTTAAAACCCCCAAACTGGGTCCACAAAGGTTTGCAAGGGTTGGGAAGGGTCTGTAAAAAGCCCAGGAGGGTCAAACAGAGCCTACTAACTGATCCTAATCAAGAAAATGAACAAAGACCATCAAACAAGACTGAAGAAATGACCTTGGATACCCCTAATCAGTTAGGTTTTCCCCAGCGGAGTCGCCATTCTGTTGTGGGGAAAATGCACCTATAGTTCAGGGGAGAAACTACCAACTTACGGTGATAAAGATAGACTTACAAGCATTCTGCAAGTATAACTAATAAATGAAGAGATTAGGGTTTAGAGATGTAGGCACCTTATTCAGAAGGTTGATCCTAGCTTTTCCTCCCTCGCTCTTCAATGCTTATCCAGTGTCGCAATGCCCAGACCTGCAAAACAACTTGATACCTTTCTCAAATACATTTGACTACATATATAATACTGATATCTATAATGGAAAGAGACATCAAACTATAATCAAACAGTGATCAAATCTTAAGACACATTAATAGGTCATATTTGGAAAGAGAAGAACGTCTGATCTTTATTAATGAATGAAAGCAAGTACATACAATTATATCTTCCTTCAAGCTTGGCACTTCACGAAACCTAGATTCAAGGTCTCCTGCTTCCGTTCTCCAAGGATCCCAGCCTCTAAGCAATTGTACTAGGGTTTACCAAAACTGAAGCACAAGAGAGGGGGATGAGGGTCTCCATTCCTCCAGCATAACTTTGCAATTAGGCTTGCTCCCTTCACATGGCCCTTCTACCCTCCTTATATAATCAATGAGGAAGAGGAAAAGAAGTTATAACCACTCAAGAGGTTTCCCAACCAACTTAACTTACTCGAATTTCGAGATTTTGACCAAAACAAGAGTGTACCCTACTCTACAGTATACAAAGTCGCGTACATATGGCAATGGGCGCTACTTTAAATGAGACAAAGTCGCGTACACACGCTACTATTATAACAGTAGAGTCGCGCTCATAGTGAAAAATGGCCAAAAACAGGCTTTTCTGCTCATTTTCAGGAGATAGTTTGGTCTGGAAAAATGTTCCTAAGGGTCATATACATCAAATGGGTCAAGAATGAGGTAATTTCAACCATTTTTAGTGTCCCAAATGACTCCTCCATCCACAATTGTCCTGTTGTGTGACTGAAATTGATCTCAAGAAGTGTCATCATGCGACCAAGGGAAGCAAGTGTCGTCACGGACGGAGAGGTGTCATTTCAAGCTATAACAGAATCGAATCTACGCCATGAAATAGATGGAAAGGGGTAAAACCCGTGGCAATCTTAGTGGAAGTGTGGTAAAGGGAAAAAAAGAGCATATGGTGCCAATTGAACTTGTGTTGGTTTACAGTTCGTTGAAGAATTGTCTTCAAGATTTTTTTGATAGCCTCAATGTGGTCGTTCCCTTGAGGGTAATAGGATGAGGCGTACTGATGGTAAAACTTTAGGAAGGTGGATAGTTCTTTCCAAACGGTGTCTTCGAAGTGTTTTCCATGGTTGGATACGGGTTTTTTTGGGACATCAAACCGAGTATTAACATGGTTAAAGAAGAAACGTGCAATGATTTCGTCCTGGCAGTTAAATGTAGGCATGGCCTCGGCCCATTTGGTGAAATAGTCAACATGCACAATGATGTATTTATGGCCATTCTTCGAGGGTGGGTTACACTCCATAAAATCAATGGCCACTTATAGAAAGGGCCAACAGTGATGACGGGATGAAGAGGGGTAGGAGGGGTCCTGGCCTTGGGGGAAAAATATGGCAATTTAGGAAATGTTTGACTGTTGTAATGCAATCAGTGAAAAGGGTGGGCCATAAATACCTAGTGTGGATGACCTTTTGGGCAGTGGCCATTCCAGAGACATGGCCATGACAGGATCCACTGTGACAATCGTTTAGAACTTGTTCAGCCTCGTCATGTGTGAGGCATCGACATAAAATGCTGTCAACACCGCGCCAATAAAGGACATATCCAAGGAGGAGATAGCGTGAGTCATGATGGGATATGCAATGTCGATCATTGCAGTCTATGTTGGATCAGAACTTTTGTGTTCGCAGATACACTAGGATGTCGCCATACCAGGGGGCATCCGACAAAATGGTGAACAAGTGTTCATCGAGCAAGTTAGTGATGATGGGAGGTGATGCTGACAAAGATGGTAGGTCAGTCATGAGGTGGGCCAATGCAAGGGCTTTGGTACTATTGGGTGTACCAAATGTTAGGTCATACTATTGAAGGATAATGATCCATTTTTCCACACGGCCTTGAAGAAGGCGACGACTCAAGAGATAGACCATGGGGTTGGAATCTGCCACAACTGTGGTTTGGCTCATAAGAATGTAGTGGCGTACCTTCTGAACTGAGAAGACGACGGTGCGGGACAAATTATCTTCATGGGAGTAGCGTAATGGTGGGCCAGATAATGTCTGAATCACATAATAGATGACGCGTTCTTGATGCACACTGTATTCCTGGACTAACACGCCGGAAACGGCATAATCAGATGCCAAAACGTAAAGGATAAAATCATTCGAGAAATCAGGAGGTGAAATCAAGGGGGCAGAAGTCAATGCTTGTTTGAGTGCTTCAAAATCCACTTATGCATGTTCGTCCCAAACAAAATGGACATGCGTCCGAAGCAAGCGGAGGAAACCATGAACTTTCGTTGCATAGTCTAGAACGAAGCGATCGAGAAAGTTGGATTTCCCTTGAAGGATTTGTAATTGGTGTAATGTATGTGGAGAGGGTAGTTCAAGGATGGCTTGAACCTTCAAAGGATAAACAGTGATCTTGTTTTGGGAAATAATGAAACCCAATAACTTGCCAGTAGGAACGCAAAAAACACACTTGAAAGGGTTCAAACGAATGTTATATTTGTGACAATGCAAAAATATTTTCCGGAGATCGTCCATGTGGCTGGATCGCTTCTTGGATCAAGCGTTGAGGTCATCCAAGTAGACTAAGATAATGTGGACTAGGTCATGGAAGCAAAAGGTAATGGGCCGATGAAATGTGGCCCCAGTGTTTTTAAGACCAAATGGCATAACTCGATAGGCAAAGCTGCCCCACGAAGTAGTGAAAGCAGTCTTATATTGATCTTCCTTGGGAATTTGAATCTGATTATAGCCGGAGAAACCGTCCATGAAGGAGAGAATCTCATGACCTGCACATGCATCAATAAGTTGGTCAATGAAATGCGTAGAAAATTTGTCTTTGGGACACACTAAATTCAAATCACGAAAATCAGTAGAGACGCGAATGGTGCCTTGTTTTTTGTTGACTGACACAGGATTGGAAACCCAAGTGGCGTAAGAAATGGGATAAATGAACCCGGATTGACGTAGTTTCTTAATCTCAGCTTAATTTAGAGGGGTCAATGGGTCTTTTCTTTTGGTGAACGATTGGGACATCCTGCCAAGTATCGATACGGTGCTCAATGATGGCAGGGTCAAGACCAAGCATATCAGTGTATGACCAAACTAAAATATCCTGGAACTCTTGGAAGAGTTCCTTATAGGCAACAACTTCTTCTGGAGTCCATGAGGTGCCTAACATAATACTATCCACTATACTGGGTGTGTTAGAAATGTCGACCTGTATGGTAGGTGATATGTTAGTCATTTTACCTTCCTCGAAGGCATCGGGGGATGGGATAGGGTTCTTAAACCAATCCCCTTGGTTATGGATGAAGGCCTTTTACTCGACTAGTAATTGATTTGCTGCAACAGGGGTAGACTCTTCAAGAATGAAGTAGGCTCTATGATACATGTCATCCCAAGGGAAGTCCGGTGTAGTTAGTGCTTCGAGGATTTCTTCGTCACTAGAAAAAAACTGTGTAGAAAGATCGGTAGAGGTAAAGTTGGAGGTTGGGGGTGAAGTTGGTTCGCCATTTGTGGAAATCATGTAGATAATATTAATCTCTATCGAGGAGGAGAATTCAGGTGAGTGAATCTCCTCAATGGTGGTAATGGATGAATCTAAGGAAGAATAATTCATTTCCTGGAGAACCAGTCGATATTCCGGTAGGTTTGGACAATGATGGGAATAGTGTCTATATATCCCACATATGACATAGGAATGGTTGGTGCGCAATGATTTGATGAGTTGTTGTAGGGTGGGTGCTAGTTTGACAACTTAAATATTGGGGTCATCATCTAAGGTATTCATGTGTTCTTGAAGGTTTGGCAGTTGCGGACAATTATGGGCTGCATGGCCCAAATCATCGCACAGATAACACTTAGGAGGTCCGCGGAAGGGAGGGGGTTGTTTCACAGGTTTAGTAGGATTTGGAGCAGTATGATTTTGCATGGCTCTTCCTCCTGGTGTTCTTTGATGGTTGAGGGGCATTGTTGGATGAAGATCATGCCACCACAGATTAGTGGTTGTAGTGATTGGTTGGACCGGTTGAAGAATGAATTGTGGTGTCGGAGTGGGGTCGGTAGCAGGTAAATACCACGCTCACTACCCCTGATGGTGGGAACAAGAACGGGATTATGTGGGTTGGTGTGGCTCCAACGTGGTTGGGTACTGAAAATGGCTGAGGCAACAATGGTGGTTGAGGGTTAGGCACCAATTGATTAGACGAAACGGTGCACAAGGAATATATATCAACGATTGGCGGGGGAGGTGGTAAGGAAAGAAAAGTGGAGACCATCGGGGTCTCCAAATAAAGTCCAGGGATGACGGTAGAAGCCAAAGAGGTAGGTTTACCAAATACCGGTTGTTCAACCATGGGGAGAACATTATCTGGTACAGCAGACACATTCGGTCGTTCGGGTCATAGTAAGTAAGTTGGTCGATTTTAACAACCCATCCCTCGTGGGGGAACATCATAATGCGGAATACTGATGAAGCAACAACCTTCATGGCATACATGTAAATTCATCCTAGGAGTAGGTTATAATTGAGTTGTGCGTTGATGAATTCGATGTCAATCATGATAGTTTTACCAACCAATTGAACTGGAAAATTGGCCAGCAAGCCCTAAGGTTGAGCTGAACAACCATCATAGGATCGTAAGTCAGTCGTGGATGGTTGTAGTGTAGGATATCCGAGCTTCTGCCACACAAATGTAGACATAACAAATGTAGAGGCACCTTCATCGATGATGAATCGGTGGATAACAATATTCTGTACTGAAACAGAAACTTGGAATGCTAATGTGGAAGGCATGCATGGTTCAGATTGGTCTAAATTGAATGCCATCATCCATGAGTCAGAAGGATCTATCGCACCTATGGAGGATAGCAGTTTTTTGTGCTGCGTTGGGCAGTTATTTAAAACTTCAAGGGCTGATATAGTAGCAGGGGACTGGCCTAAGTCATCCACAATATTATAGTTGGGGGAAGCACGAGTGTTGGTGTTATTATTAAGGTGACACAGAGGAAAGTGAGGAGCTTTGGGGCCCCCATCGAACGGTGCTGGGGGTATTCGTAACGACTGATATGTGCGAAGAGTGTTAGCATCCTGGTTGGTAGGAATCGTTTCAATGGTGGAACCATACTGGTTACGACATGTTTGAAGGTTGATATTAGCCAAAGACATCATCAAAAGGTGGTGGGTTCCTAATTCAATAGGGTGACTAATAGGTGCAAAGTAAGTGATGCCTTGTTTTGGTGCGACATCCCTTCGAGGGGGAGCCAACGGTTGGGAGGTTACTACCCCTTGTGTGGGTAGGGGGTTATGCAACACCATAGATTGTGCATGAGGTTGCGGGGGGTTCGGTGGTGCCAAAGGTGTAGCATGTCCTTGGTGTTGGGCGTCACCACTACACAGTTGGCGAGATCTCTCCAAATGGGGACATTATGTGTATAATGGCCATATATTCTGCAAATAGAACATGGTTGGTTCATATGTAAATTGGGGTTTTTACCTTGTTGCGGTTGTCTATCGGGATTTTTGTTAGCTAGAGTAGCGCCATTGTTGTTTGGAGGGTTTGGTGGAGGGCCTCCTCTATCTTGAGGTTGGTTGTTACCGTGGTTACAACCTCATCCTCTATTATGTTGTCCTTATTGGTTCCGATGAGAAGGTTGGTTGTGCAGTTGGTTTTGTTGGGCATAAAATTTCCCTTCGGGAACCGGGGTATTCTGTGGTTGAGTAGGTGCTGGGGCAAGCTGCGGTGGATAATAAGTGGGAGGGGCTTAGGGTTGTGCAGAAACAGGTGTTGGTGGTGGATGGTAGTAGGAAGGTGGGGCGGTAGGGGGGAGAACATTGGCGATGTATGTCCATAGCAACGTGTCAGACAGAAAGGTATGTGTATATAGGGGGCTTGGGCCAAGGGATCATATGAAGGTGTTGCTTCTGACTGGGTGGTGGCCCGCGAAAGTTCGGGACCACTCATGACGGGGTTAGGTGTAGGATTATAAGTTGGGGTGGTGGCAGGGGGCATATGGACATATGGTTGACTATGAGATGCAACATGTCCAATAATGTCGTCCGCAGCATGGGATGCCACCCGATTAACACCTAAAAAATTCCCACTATCTCATCCTCCTAGCCACATGACTATGTTAACCATTTTTCCTACCTATTTAATCCCCAAATAATGACCCAAAAGGAAAAAGTCAATGATATCCCCCTCAAATTAGTCCAAAACCCTCAAAACATACCAAAACCCCTTAAAAAGGGGGTAAATATTCCCAAAATCAAATAAAAGGGAATAAAAATCAGAAATAAATCCAAAATAGAGGGAAAATGAGGGGGAAACCCTAAACCATTGACCTTAACCACGCTTTGCCCAAAACCATGATTTAAGCATCCCTCCACCTAAAAAATCTATAAATAGAAGGTTGAGGCTTCCCATTTCACATCCACAATCCATCCTACCCTTATGCTGCCCAAATCACTCCAGAACCCTAGCTCAACCATTTGAGCTCGCGTTCTCCACTAAGAGTGGACCATTGGCCACCCTTGCTATCATTTTGGAGAAGAGAAGAAACTGGAGCCTTGGAGCACACTCCACCATACGGCTACAAACCTCTCCATCAACCTCACCTTTGAGGTAATCTTTGGATGTAAATCATTTGTTACCATTTGTTAATGAAGAAAGAATCGTTAACCATTTTACTATGTTATTGAGCTTCTGGTTTACTGTTATGTTAGAAATAATTTATTTTTCCATGCACATGCTTAGCTTAGTTGTGTTGCTTAATATTATTGTCATTAATTATTGTTAGTTCATTATTTTTACTGTTTTACTACGATGCTGCTGAGGCTTCCACAATCCTTAGTAGGTGCTCATTTGGACAAGCTAGGGTGAAAACCCTAGCTACACCCTGGTATGTCCTTCCTGGAGGAATTGATCAAATTGTTGGGATTTTAGAATGTCCTATTCTTCGGTTTGGGGCCGTTCGGATTCCACATCCTTGGTTATAACTGGTATGAGGGATTTCAAGAACCCATCTAAGAAGATGCGGTCATCTAGTTCGATCTTGCATAAAATATGGCGTCTACGACATTCGTGAATATGGTCAGTGATACGGGTAGCTATGTTTTGTCTGCAAGAGAGTACAATATCAAAACCAACGTCATAATAGACATGTAACTGAAAGAACTGTAGGAAATTCGAAGCAAGGGATGTAAATGTGGAATGGGTCCCATGTGGTTGTTCAATATACCACTTAGTTGCAGAATTAGTGATTGTTCGTTGCAAAAGGCGTAGGCAGACCAAGTCATCCACGATGGAGTTGGAAGAACACCATAAGTGGAAGGACATGATATGGTTTTGGGGGTCTTCCCCACCCTTCCCTTCAAAATTTGGGATGTCTGAAGGGACTTTGGTAGGCATGGGGGGTCATGTGGGATCATGTCGGATCAGATCGTTGGTCAGTCGTGCCATATCAGATAGGTTGAGATTGTCCATGAATGGAAAACTATCAGAAGGATATGACATAGTCGAAGTTTCCTGTGTGCTAGCCATGGCCGTGATCATGGGGCCACCTATGCCGAGTGGTGGGGCAGTGGCATGTGTGATAACGGGGATCGAGGGACCCCCAGTAAGGGGCGGAGGGATCATGTAGGAAGGGCCGGTGCCCCCAAGTGTACTACTGGTGACCAAAGTGACGCTAGTCAGAATGTATCCACTGGCGATGGGTATGGATGTAGTAACTGGAATGCTAGGTGTAGGTCCTGTAGATGGTATAGCAGGGATGGATGATGAAATGGTAGTTGGGATAGTGGAGGAATCATTGTCGATGATCCCTCCAGTAAAGGGGTTTGGATTCATTCCTGCCATGGGGATAGACAGAGCTGTGTATATGGGTAAATCTAATTCAGAATCAGAGGTAAAATAAGGGGTGTTGGGATAAAGATCTGACGACGAAGTTGTGCGTATGTGATGGGAAATGTCAAGTGGATCATGCTGCGGGGATAATCCTCATAGGAGAAGAGAGTGTCTCAGTGAATCAATGGTGACAGGTGTAAAAGTGTTGACAAAATGTGGGAGATAAAATGCTCAAAAAATCCTAAATCAACTGTGTGTGCAAAAGGAGATCTCTCAATAAAGATGGCACTCAAGACAACAACAGGCTAAAAAACACATGTTGCAATAGCGTGCTACAACAAGTGGAGCTGTAATAAAATGGTTAGAATACCAACAAGCAAAACTCCTAAAAAATAAAAAAGGTAGACTCACTGACCGAATGGTGGTATAGGAGCATGCAAACACCTATCTAAAAGATATGAAAGCTCACACAAATTGTATCCCTTGCAAGGTGATGAAATCTGTAGTCAAGCAATACAAAATGGAGAACCAAGTGGCTAAAGGATATCCCTCTACCGAGAGGGACTCCGGGTAAAAGAGTCCTAGAAGAAAGGAAACTAAGTTACCCTATTCATGGAACGTCCAGAAAGGTGTCCCGCATCTTCAGTTCTCTGTCCATCGTACACCCGATATGGGAACCATCATGCATGACGATAACAACGAGTTGGTGTCCTTTACTACAGAATGGACTACGGTATTCCACTCAGACTTCCATAACCAATCTTGCTACTTTCCCTCCTAAGGGAGAGGCCCTTCGATAAATCAGTGCTAACCATACCAATAAATAATAGGGGATTTTGGCTCCCTAAAAGACAACAACGATGTCGCAAATGTAAATGACAAAGGGGGTGTTGTTTAGATGCCTAACCCCAATGTCGTACCTAGCTACACAATTGTTTTTGTGTTCCCTAAGGGGGGTTAAAGTGAGTTTAATTAAATCAATTTTAAGTCTCTCTTGAATTATGGGGAGAGTGGGTGTGCAAAAGTGGTGTGTACCCAATATCTCCAAATAGTAAATGCTGAAAGAAACAATTGAGACTGAAAAATAAAACTTTTTTCTTTTGCTTTTCAAATAAAAATACTAACTGCTGGAAAAAAAAAAAATGCAAATGGTGTAGCGAAACTTAGACTAATTTCTGTAATATTCTATGCAGATTTAAAAAAAAAAGAATACGGATCTGAATTCTTCTTGAAAAAAAATTGATCTAAAAAAAGAACTCAATTTCGAGTCCTGGAGGCCAAGATATTTGAGTTTGAAAATGTGTAATTTTTTAGGATATTTCCGTACGGACGACAAGTTTGGAAATGATATGTGTCCACATTGTGTGATCAGATGATGACCATATCAGTGTCATTGGATCTGGATATGATAAATGGGGCAATAAGGAACAAATATGACTTGAAATGGAGAGATCTAGTAGGGATCACGACCTAGATCCACGGATCTGCTAAAAATAAAACAAACCAAGCAAGATAAAATGAAAAACAAATGAGTAAGGATGGTCAAAAGAAACCACAGATTTGCAGAGATCGAACCCGGTGGGAGTCTCCAAAACTGTAGCTGGAGTTTTCACACTAGCTCATGATAAAGAGTACCTACTAAGGATTCAAGAACTCTTAGTAGCAGTTCATAAACATGGATAAAAACTAAACAATAAGCAAATGATGTATGCATATAACAAACATGAAATAGATCTAACTACTGCAGTAAAATGGAAAATCAACAGAAACCCATAAATGAAATTTGCATTTTTATATTATATGGAAAACAAGGGTTTGCAGTAATGGTTACCTCAAAAGAAGAGGTGATGAGGGCCCTTGTAGCAGTACGAAGAGTAGTGTGTCGGGTCTCCAGAGTTCCTTTCTCTTCTCCAAATGCTCAATGGGTTGTCCAAGATTCAAGTAACTGGGCACAAAAGCTTGAAATGGGAGGCTAAAGTGTAGTAGGGAATTTGGCAGCATGAGGATGTGAAGAGTGATTCATGTGAAATGGGGGGCCTCCATCACCTTTTTATAGTGATTTTGAGTGGTGGAGTATTGGCCCATAGTTTTGGGAAACTAATAGTATTGGGGAATGGTATTAAGTATTTTCCCTCTTTTTTGAATTTATTTTTATTTTTCCCTCTTTTTATTTTATTTTGGGTATTTTTGGACCCTTTTGTGGATTTTTAACCTTTTTTTAAGGAATTTAATTATTTTTTAGGGAAATAATGTTTTTTTTTCCTATTTGGTTACCAATTTAGGGTTTTTGGGGTTTTGGAGGCCAAAAATGTGGGAAAAGTGGACAAATGGGTTATGTGACTAGGGAGATGATCCAGTGAACAATTTTTGGGTGTTAACACCTCACAAAGAAAGAATGAGCAGAAAAGATGAATTAGAGTGAAAACTGTAGTAAAAATGAGCAGACAATTAATCATGCATTTGAACCCAGATAGGAGTAGAATAATGTCACATGATCCAATAATAAATATAATGAACAATGATGCTACAATGGAGAGAATTCGAATCACATAGGAGAATTCGAACCTCAGTTGGTATAGCATAGGAATTGACACCACTCGAGTGCTCCAGAAGACTCAAACTCAACCAAATTGAACCTAAACTCAGTTAACTAAAGACACAATTAGTTAACTGACCAAGGAGGGTGTATTAGTGAGTTTTTCATGCATAACAATCAGAAAAGGGTGCATGAGGCCACAATCAGTGGCATCTGGAGCTCTAACCCCCCCACAAGAGTCAGCTAACTTAGGTGGACTGAACTTGAACACTGAGTAGGTTCCTATAAAATTGGGAATTGACTAAAGTGGTCCTAAAATGATGCATGCAGGGCTCAGAAGGTGGTATATGGATCCTGGATGACATATGCACACCACTGGTGGAAATGACATCATCAACTACTATGATAATGAAATAATACTAGGACATAAGAAAAGGATGGAGTATTAAAATATCCTAACACCCCCCTTAATCCATACTTTTGCATCTTGGGCCTTGGTTACTACGACCAAAGGTCACCCATACAATCAAATAAATGATAAAAAAAATAAAGAATTGTCCATGAGCCAAGGAAATGGAGAAAAACTCATTGGAAAAATACCCCCCCTCAAAAGGAACAGCAGTAGGGAACTCAAAGAAACTCCATACTAAGTAGGGAAGAAAAACACTTTCCTAAGTGAAATCCTTTGCAAA